>JANRFK010001605.1:29765410-29776848 GCA_030068395.1 Apalone spinifera | reverse complement strand
TATCATATTCCCCCTCAGTCTCCTCTTTTCTAAACTGAAAAGTCCCAGTTGTTTAACCTCTCTTCGTATGGAACCCGTTCCAAACCCCTAATGTAATGTAAAGACAATGTAAAGACAGCATCTATTCTCCTAGTTTTCCAATTAAATGTGAAAGGATTTGTATACATAAAAACGTAAGAGCATAAGAACAGCCATCCTAGGTCAGACCAAAGGTCCATCTAGCCGAGTATCCTGTCTTCCAGCAGTGTCCAATGCCAGCAGTTATGCTATTACCTATGTTTTTTGAGGCATTAAATTCTCCTTTGTACTTTAAGTCATAAAGAAGGTTAGTTCTCAATGTAGTATAGTAGTTTCATGGACCTTGAAAAGGACATCAAGATCCTTAATGCTTATAATACAGCAGGATTGTTTTGAAAATTTACCTGACTGGATAAGAAACCTACTTGCCTCCTTCACCAGGATGTTGATGATCATGGAAAACTATGATTCTATGAACTAGCAATTCTTGCTAGTTAAACGGAAAAAAGACGCATCCTGGGTGAGCTGATTATTTTTAAGACTCTTCTGCAGATCAGTTAATGCAAGGCCCCCTGGATATGGTGGGGGGAGAACAGAGAGATGAACTTAATCAAAGTTTTATTCAGAGACACTGATTTTAATCTAAAGAAGATTGCAGAACATATTTTCAAACTATCTGGTGGGCAAATTAACTAGAGAAGTGGAGAGAAAAGGTGCTTTGCTGATCCGTGTGTATAGAATGCTCTAGGATTAGAAAAAGAGCAGACATGATATGGATAATAAGAACATCTGTGCATAGATAAGAAAATATAGGCTAACAGACTGTAAGGGACATATTCCTGCATGTGTTAGTGCAACCACTTGGACATTTGAGGTAAAGATGGTATTTCTCCTTTGGACAGCTTATTGTAATTTTCCATTTGCAGATTTCTTACATTTTCAGTGTATTGGACCAAGCTGACCATTGGTGTGATCAATATTGGAATTCCTGGTATTCCTAAGAAAGGGGGTGGGAGGGAAATCGTATTTCTAGAGAATGTGGGACTTACCCAAGCAGTTCTTTCCAGCATGCAATTCCAGACAGATGCTAATATTTTGAAAGGGTTTAATTGTGTGATGCTTGTTTGTGTATAAGGTGTGTGGATTTCATATACACAGCAGTTTTACTGTTTTTTTTTCTTTACCTTAAGTGTACTTGTGTAGAGTGAGGTTTTATATGGACGCATGACTAGGTAAATCATCATTGGGGAGTACATTTACTTTGTTTCATACATACAATGTACTTTGATTTCTACATACAATGTGCTCAGTTTATAAATGGAAATGAGCTTTGCAAAGCTGACACAAGCAAGAGTGCAAAAGCTGGATTCTGTTTCTTCTCGTGCATAGTCAACAAAATTGTTTATTAACCTCCAATCAGTTAAACTCTGCAAGTATGCTGATGGCAATGAGACTGCAGAGGCGCAACTGAAGGCATAATCTGAAGACATTGGATTTGCACAGGTGTGCCAGGGGGCATAGATTGCTCTGCAGGAACTGTACTGTTGACGATGATGTGTGAAAAGGAAAGAATATACATTAAATCAGGGGTTGCAAATGCCTGGCCCGTGTGCTCCACTTCCCTTGTGCAGAGGGCATGACCGCTGCTGCTGTGTGGTGCCAGGCCAATCCCATGATCCCCAAAGTCACATCATCAGGGGACAGGGTGCCATGGGGGAGAGGATGGGGTGATGGAGGGAAGGGACAGGACTTGGGGTCTGGTAATGGATAGTCCAATGGCCCTCCGGTAGTCCCAGGCCAGATCGTGCAATTGCCCTGCCCAGAAGTGTCCTACGGGCTGGGTGAGACTGCTACTATAAATTGATGTTGCAGGCTTTGACAATGAAAAAGCTCCTGTCTTTTGTACTAATACCAGTTGTGACTCTAAAACTATTCGGGGGCAAGCCCATTGAGTAAGAAGTTGTCATTTTTACGTACTTAACAAACTTTTTAGAACACAATCATGCTTTTAAGGATCATGCCCCCTCGGGCAGAAGATGGGTGCTTACCAATTCAATCTTTCTATTTACTTTTGAATGTTCAGGGTATGGATCTGCTTATGGAAAATAGAAACCCTTTGTGTGGTGGGCCTGTACAAATAACACAAGAATACGTTTTAGTATTCTGAACAGGACTCAGTCCGTCCAGGCTGATATCCTGCTTCTGGCAGAGTCCAGTGTCTGGACAATATGAAACTGCCATGCTGCACCTCACCAATTGTGCAGGGCTGTAAAATGAATCCCTTACTGACTCCTGCAGGTGATTAGCATATACCCCGAAGCATGGCATTTGATTACCCATACCTTACATAACTCACATTTATTAGCGGTCATGAAATTACCCATTCTTCTTTTAAACCTAATCCTACCATTTGCTATGATTACCTACTCTGGCAGTGAATTCCACATTCTGATTATATGGTGTGTCAGTAATATTTCCTTTTCTGTACTCTAAAGAAAACTGTCCATTAATTTAAACAGGAGACATCTCTATCCTAAAGTCCCCACTCTTTTGTGTTAAGTTGCTTATTGTTACGCACAGGAGGCTCTAATATACTGCTATAGCTGTGTTAGGGTTTCTTTTTTTCAGGGATTTGTACTCTGATTGTACCCCATGCTTCTCTTCACCTCAGTATGCTCGTCAGAGCATATAACTACACACTGAAGTAAAATTCGCAGCTGGCTCATGGGGCTTGGGCTGTGGGTCTGTTTCATTGTTGTGTAAACTGCCAGGCTTGGGCTCAGGGAACCACCTGAGCCTTGCAAGCCCTAGTCATCTGGCAGGGCCAGTTAGTCTGGTCTTGGTTTAAAAAAAAAAAAAAAAGGAAAAAAGATGTATCTTGTTAGTTTTTAAAGTGCTGCATATTTTTTCCTTTTGTTTTACCAGCTATAAATGGCCTTTGTCCCTTAACTTAAATATGTTCTCCTAAAACCTCATTTAAATATGTTCATAATCCTGCTGAAGCCAGTTGACTTCCATTTGTAGAAGTCTTGTTCCCTAATCATTAAAGCAGAGCATAACTACAAAAATGTTCCCTGGTACCCAATATATTTCACAAATCCTCTCTTCAGTCTTCTCATTTTCTCTTTGCATTTTGGTTCCTTCATCCCCCCAGTTTATCCTGCTAGGGGAACTGGGAGGATTTTACAGAAAGACAGAATTGAGGCATGGGACATGATCCTTACACCTAATTATTTAAATTTAGCTTCCAGGACATTAGTGCAAGTGATGTGCAGTAGAATGCCTACAATTACTACATAAGTAACCATTATCTTCACACTGGATAGACAAATCCTACTCACTAACTCCACTATGCTCTCTAAAACCCACCTTTTCACCATGCTGTTGGTTGCTTTAACTAAATAGGTTTTTACCCTGGGAGAGCGAGATCCAGGGTGTCTCCATTAAAAATTCTCTGTACCAGGAATTACCTGTTGTATAATGCTGCTGCTTTTTTCAGCATAATGTTTCAAGAGAGCCATCCCATAGCTATCACAAGTCCTGCATTCTCCTTGGCTGCATGCACTTAAATCATTTCTATCTGTTTCTGTTCATTGGCTTCTACGTCTTTAAACCCACGTGAGGTCATGTGAGTGTGACCTTGCCAGCACAGCTTTATGTACAGATTAAAAAAACACCCCACCTTATCAAATGATTCCAATCAGCAGGAAAGAACTCACATTGGGACAATTATACACTAAATGCCTTTGTTTTGGTTGGATCAAAGTCTAAACACCCAGCACAGTGCTTTGTTCCTTTTAGATGGTTAATCCCTACAATAAACATCTTTAAAGGGCTCAGAGGAGTAGTTGATTTAGTCTGTAACTGGAAAAACTTAAAAAAAAAAAGAATAGTCTTGCAGATAACAAAACACGTAAATGGTATCATGAAGTCTCATCTGAAGAAGTGGGTTGTGCCCACAAAAGCTCATGTTACCCTCTACATGTTTTGTTAGTCTTTAAGGTACCACTAGACTATTGTTTTTTTAAGTTTTTCTATCTTAAAAAGGGTTGAGGATTGGTTTGGGCAATTAGTGATCAATTTCAACTGGTGAGGGTTCAGTGCCAAATAGATAAAAGTAAAAAGTATAGCACTCAAAGCTCTAAGATTGCTGTGAGGAAGGTGAAAAGTGCCATAATGCACATGGCCAATTGTGACACGATGTACAGTTCCTAGCAGAGGGCCTAGAAATTCTGGCTGACTTCTGTGGAATTCATCTGATTGTTCATATTGTCCCAAAACTGCAAATATTACTAGAACAAACCTACTAGATATCCCATTACAGATTTCTATCTACAGCCATGTGGAAGACTTTAAATGCACATTTAAAGTCTGTTAAAGTCTTCAGGGACATTCCAATTAAAATGGTACTGTAATCCGGTGTTCCACCTAAATGATAGAAAACATCAAATAATCAAAGGCTCCCGTATGGTTTTTATTCATAATGTTTTATCTCATTTGTTATTAATTCTATTTGCTTTTCTCATATTTTGGCAAGTTAAAACAAAATGTATAAGCAGCATTTCAAAGTAAACCTAGCTGTTTTTTACTGTGTGTCCATGTAAACTGGGGGTTATATTTGAGATTGAGAAATGTGCTACCCTGCCTAGGACAGAACTGCTGATTGTAAAACCTATCTACAGCATGTCTGCCTAAAAAGGTTCAGTTGGTTTGGAGGGTATCTTTTGGGAAACCTCTTGAATACCGCAGATGTAGGAAAAGATTTCAGGAATTGGCTTGTGCACTAAAGCACACAAGTAAACAAATGAAAGAACTACAGCAGGAATCCAGGAAAAGGTGCTGATCTTCTGATGGGTCAAGCAATGAAAACCTTTCATCATGTTGTCACCTTTTATTTCTTTACATGAGCTAGCAGTGTTGCAGTCAGCCATTCTTTCTCAGCGTGAAACTCTGCTCTCACAAGTTCACTCAGCAGTAGGTTATGTCAACACAACGCCTACAAAAAAGGACTTCACATCCATGACATAAGTCTAGTTCACAGGGGGAAATGCTGGAAACTTGACTTCTTTGGCATTTGCTAAGAACAAACATTCTTTGATTTCTAGGGGCAGTAACCTTCTCCCCCATAAATGTTCTAACTGAAGGCACATTCATCTCTTTATAAGCAAAGTAATTTTGAAGCTGTATTTTTGATGCTGTATTGTCCATTAACAAATTTTCAGTCAGTTAAGTGGTATAGCATTTCATAAATAACATAATTGTATGGGATATAAAGCTTCTACCCACCATGGAATATTTTCTCTCAGCCAATATCTACACTAGGAGATTATTTTAAAATTACTAAATTTGACTTCTGGGCACCTGATTTTACAAATTCAAAGTTCCATGTCCTCAGACTAATCGAATGTAGTCTGAGACAGGCTCCGTTAATGTGGACTTGCCACCTTGGACTCAGAGCCCTAGGAAGCACTCTGGGAGATGCAGGAGGCCTCCTAGAGGCCAATTAGTTCAAATCAGCGGCACCAGAATATCGACACCAGTGTTCCCTCACAGAAGCGGGGGCGGTGGGGTCGGTTAGACAGGAGCTGGTGTTTGTGGGGAAGCCAGCTCCCCACAAACACTGGCTCCTCAGAGACGCCTGCCTCCCCCCGCCTTCCACTGCTGCCTCTATATCAGAGGCAGCCACAAGGGGAGGCAGGTGGCTTCTTGGGACCATGGCCTGGCTGCAGGCCCCGCCTCTGGGGACTATAGAATAATCAAGTGACTCATAATATGTGGTGCGGTTACACAATTATTCAATTATAGGATATCTAACATCTCTAATTTGAATTTCTCCTAAGTGGCTGTACAAGTGCACAACTTACAAGAAACAGTGATCAGCACCCCCTCCTTCTTTCTCCCCTCCCCACACAGCAAGCAGGAGGCTCCCAGGAGCACTCCAAGTCAGAGGGCAGGAGCAGCATGGTGGGTGTGGGCAAGGAGGGGGCAGCTGAATTGCAGCTACCCATCTGCATATCTTACAGGGAACTTGGGGGGGGGGGGGAAAGGGCAGATGGAGATGGGTGCTAGCCCACTCTGGTTCCAACCCCCCTAAGTACAGGCTGCTTTTCCAGAAAATCCTGAAGTAGTGGATAAAGCAAGCAGCCCAATGATGTTACAAGGGAGCATTGCACAACTTAATGAGTCTGTGCTCTAATGCAAAGTAACAATGAAACAGTGTTACTGGAGACAATATTAAGTGAGGAGTTACTGTATTTCCTTTTGAGAAAGGGAACAAGTCACCATCTCGGGATTAAAATATTTTACCCAGCACTGCTGATGATTTGAAAAGGCTCTGAGCCCCCGGCTACCGCTGTTGCTACCACAGCAATGGCAGGGACTATAGAACAGGAGTGGCAGACACTGGGCAGTGCTGAATTGCTGGCTGGGAAAGCCTGTCCCCCCCACCCTACCCTTTGTGGGGGTCCAGAGCCACCCCCACCTTGCCCAGAACCTGGCAAAATCTTATCATCAACTGGAGAAGGGTTTGTGAGGGACAGCTTTCTCAGCTGTTCATCTGCCTTAGTCCTGTTCACCTCAAATTTGCTCACAACTGACTGTGTGCATTTCTAGAAAGGAGTAGTCTTACTTTTCCCAGCACAAATGTAAGCATGCAGTACGAGAGGAGTTAAGAAAATTACCTAGACAAATGTGCATGTAGGGGAGGGTGGAGGGAGTGGATGTGGTGATTTATGGGCAAAATGGGTTATTACTTCAGTGAGGTTTCTAAATACCTTTATTTTGGTTTTGGATTATTGATAACTTTTTTAACTGTGTAATATTTTAGTTGTTAATTATTTCTGGTATAGGCACAGCTTGTGAGCTCACAGTTTCATGGTTTGAAATTATGGCAGCTATTCAAATATATATGAAAATGATAAATCAACTCCAATCAGATTTTCTATAAATGGCTTCATATTATTCTCATTGCCCGTTCCTCCTGGCATGCCTGTCTAGAGTGTACATCATTCTTTGAAGTATAGAAACAAGAATATTTTATTTTTAAGCACTGCATCATTTCTGTTAATACAGTCTTCTGGAAGAGGTATGTGTAAGCATGAGAAATGCTGAGCACTGATTGATAGATAAAATCACAGGTATCAAAACATGAATTAAAAGACTGCGTGCGTATACATTGTTTATCCAAAAATTACATTACTTGAACTCCAGTTTTTGCTGTTGTCTTTTTAAATGTTTGGCTGATCACACATTCCACATTGTATCCATCTAAACCTTAATCCTTCTTTGCACAGTGATAAACAGGTAAAGATCTTTGTATTGGCTTATGCTAAAGTGATTGTACTTTACCAATGCCTCATGAACTTTTAAAAATGACATATGGAATATGTGTGTTTCCTTTTCTGCTTATGGAACCTAATTGGAATTGATTACAGAGCAGTTCATTATTTTTTGTTGTAGTAGTAAATTGTGTGGATGGAATCAGTGGATAGTCAGGATTGAATTTACTCTAGCAAATAAATTATATATTAAAAGGGAACTCATTATAATTTCTTCTTCCAGTGCAAATTGCCAATACTCTGATACCAACCTGATGTCCTCAACTGAACTCAGCAACTGTTCAGCAAAGCTCAAAGCCCCATTAACTGCTATCATGAATGGGTCTGGCCCACGAAAGCTATTAAACCAAAGTGCTACATAGTTTTTCCTTTTGTTTTATCCTGCAACTCGGTCACTCTTCATTGTTGCTGATGTTACCTTGATTCTGTGACAATGCACTCAGTGTCTAAATTATCATGAGTTTGTGCTTGTGTGCTCTGAGCATAGTACAGTGAAACTTTTGTTATCCGGCACTCTGTTAATCAGAAAACTTTGTTAACCGGCATTGTCCCCAGCCACAATACTGTCACATCTTCAGGTGCACAGGCCTGGCTTGGTTTACCATGATTGGCTTCGCAATTTTTTATTTAAGAAGTACTAACCATCTTTAACTCAAAATAGAAATGTGAGACCAACTGCCTCACACTACAAAACTACCAATATTAAAAACTTGAGTTTTACTATTATTGTCCATTGGTTTTTCCTAGGTTAATGGGACCCTCAGAACTGGAACTCCCTAATCCCGGAGCGTGCTGGGTAACAGAGGTTTTACTGTACTTCATATGCAGCTCTTGAAGCATTGTGTTGCTTCCTTTACAACAATTAGAATTAGAAGTTGGGCACTCATTGTTAGGTTCAATAGTCCCATCAACATTGTCCAGGAGGATAGATCTTGCTCCATATAACAGACACCACAAATGAACTATAGTCTTCTGGAAGTGTGAAGACTGCAGATAACTTGCTTGTCCTGAATACTAGGCAGCTTAAGAAATTAGCCCAGCTGGTCCTTCATGTCCTCAGAGCTAATTATTTCTTAAGTAGGTTACCAGCATATTACATATAAATGATCCCAGTAATAGCAATGCTCTCTTCCAGTCAGTGGTACCAGTCTCCAAACTCTGTGTACCTGGAAATGAGACAGATAAGTAGTAAATACTGGTGTTAATAGTATTTATTATAAATACTGAGCCCCCAGAACTACCGGTTTGAATTTGCACATCCAACAAGAGGTCCTGTTTGGACTGCCAAAGCCGAGCTCGCAGTGGATGAACAAAGACTGTCAAGCAGCATGTCTTTTTCACTGAGTTTGTAAACAAGATAGGAGTTCTCCTTTGGTCATTGCACCAAGCCTACAGCAAGTGACACAGCTGGGGGCAAACTTCAGATAAACACGTCATTACTTTAACGGGCTGATGATGATCTTCTTTACTGAGATGACCTCAAGAATGAGCACCTGTATCTTACCCAGTTCATTTTCTGGGAGCTCTCCTATCCATTTCAGTCACTGAATAAGTTAGTCATGGGTCTGTTCACTAAGTTTTTTCCTGAGCCAGTGGGACTCCTGGCTTTGGAAGCAAGCTGTGTGTTTCTCCCAGTCATCCGTCCATTGAACCCCACTCCTTGAAAATCATTCCCTTTTCCTCCCATTCTAGGAATGCGGATCCTGAAATTAGAACCACTATGGGACATCTAGGGGAGCTGGAATTGGAACAAGAGCTATCTCAGTGTCAGTGACTGTTGGGAAAGAAGGCTTCCCAGAAAGAGGGCCTGATCCAAAGCCTATGGGAAGCTGTGACGAATGCTCCACACTGGAAGAGAAGAGGTTAAAACAGCCCTGGGAGAAACAATTGGAAGAGGGCTTAAGGCAACCAATCAGGGCCAGGCCATATCAGAAGGCCATATCTAGGGCAGATAGTGTAGTTTTTCCTCTGGCTCTGCAGGGAGATGGACTAAGCTTCCTATCTACAGAGAATGGTACCATGGACAGAGCACTGCTGGGAGAAGCCTTGAAGCCAGCAGTGCTCCTATCTGATTAATTCCTGGACTGGGTCCTAAGCGACCCAAGAACTACTGGGGCTGTTGAGGGCCAGCAAGGGGAAAAAGGAGTCAGTGGGTCTATCCTCCTTTGCCAATGATGAGCAATTCAGATCACAGACTGCCCCTGGGGCAAGGTGCCAGCCTAAGACTAGCAGTGGGCCACTAAGGTGAGTCGTGGGATTAGGGGATGCCATTCCCCAAAGGATACCCCAGTGTGCTGTTCTCAGGGAAATAGGTGCTGTGGTCTGGGAGGAATACAGGTTTTGGCACTGAGGAGATAGAAAGGGCAGATAATTGGGTCAGACCAGCAGAAGTTGCCGCTATGGTGAGTCCAACATGTTAAAGAGACAAAAGGAGTTTTTTTCATGTATTTCACTGGGATGTGAATCAGACCTATTGGGAGGGACACTTATTCTAAGCTGTTTTTCTTAACTCTGCACCTGAGGCCCCACTTGGCATTCAGTACCTGCTTCCACCTTCATCTTCTTAAAAGCCATTCCTAGAGGTTTTTAACTCATGACTTGACTGGGATAATTTAGGGTTGGTCCTGCTTTGGGCAGGAGGTTGGATATGATGACCTCCTGAGGTGTCTTCCAGCCCTATGATTCTGTGATTCTTTCTTATGATTCTCATCTGTCCATATGGATGTTCAGGAGAGACTGGTTTAAGTCTTACCAATACCCATTTTTCCTAATTCTGTAGCATCTCCTGGGATCACCAAAATGCACCCGTATAAGCTGGGAGGCACAACATCATGTGGCTCTAGGACAAACTGGGAACATCCTTTGTAAAGCAGGTTTCTGCTGGCATGCCATGCACTAATCTATTTTTTAAAATGGTTTTCAGGTTGTGGAAGTATAAAAAGAGAAGAAAAGTTTCCATAGAACTAAAACAAAAATCAAGGGCTGAAAATTGCTTTCAACCGACTATATGTGCCATGTATCTGGCCCCTGAAACATGGTTCCCACATCATTTCTAGTATGGGAGTTAGAGAAACAAATAACAAATCCTGTGCCAATAGCCAAGAACAGAAGGAAGAACTGTTTTTTATCATAATTTACCTGGCTGCCATTTTGATTGAGTAGTGCCCTAAAATAATTGTAGCTTTGTTGGTCCCAGGATATTAAAGAAGGTGGATGAGCAAACTTATACTAAATTAACAGACTGCGAAATGTAGGTATTGTGAGTTTAAGCATGTAGTCCAGAGTTTAGCACTCAGGGGTGTAATTCTGGCCCCCTGATGTCATTGGGAATTTTATAAGTAGGACCAGGTTTTTGCTCTAGATGTTTTGAGTTACTAGGCCAGTCCTCAGCCCACTATGCTTTAATTCTATTAAAACTATATATACACAGCTCCAGCACATAATTTTATAAATAATGGTAGGCTCTTAATCACAGGATCAACATAATTTTTTTTTTAATTTTCTCATTTTTGGTGAATTCCCTATCTAAAGAGCCTTGAATCATTAGCTCAAGCTATAGTAGTTCATGCTTTTTGGCCTGAAGGTTCAAGTTCAGCCCCCACTTGTCACACAAGCTCAGATAATAATATACTTTTTTCCCCAAAATAATATCTTAATTGTCCTGTGATGGGGTGTTAGAGTGGCATACATTTCATTGTGAGAAATGAAAATATGTTTCTGTTAATTACCTTTAAACTGATTTGAAAAAATGTTCACCAATTGCTATTAGACTTAGAACACTAAGGCTTTAGAATAATCTTTTATGACAGGGAAGAGGACTTCATAGATGTAATTTATAAAAAAACACCTTACAACCATCAACAACCCCAAGCCTCTATTTTAATGGAAAATGTTTATCAAATTTTCTGAAACAGAAGGATATAACAGAAATATAAAAAGTCCATCCTCTTATAAAAGTGACGAGGAATCCTGTGATACCTTATAGACTAACAGATTATAGACTAATAGATTTGTCAGATGCAAGTGGGTCTTTGCCCATGAAAGCTAATTCTCCAATAAATCTGTTAGTCTATAAGGTGCCAC
>JANRFK010001605.1:29734384-29748598 GCA_030068395.1 Apalone spinifera | reverse complement strand
AAAAAAATATGCAAAACATGCCTATGTCTTTCTGTCTGGTTATTTTCTGGAATATTTTGTTTCATACACAAGTAGAGAAAATATATGAACATGAACTTGGAGATTTTATTTACATTTAGCTTATGAGTTGAAGGCAGTTAAAAATGTTGAAAGTAACCTTTTTACTTGCAAACTTCACCGAAATTGTCTTTAGTTCATTTGTACATTCTATTCTTATTCTAATCTATTCAGGTTCTTTTACCTCCCTCCTAGTCATGCTTGGCACTGTTAGCTTGTTTCCCCAATCCTACGACAGTTTAAATTCCATGCACAGTGTATGTTCAGGTCCTTCCTTTAGAGCACAGTTTAGACTTCAAAAAACAACAACAAGCCCTCACCAAGTAATACCGAAACAACCTATGCCCTGACCAAATTTGTTTATAGGGACCCAGAGGCCTTTCCTTGCATCTCTCACTACTCACAAACTCTTAAAAGGGTTGTCAGCAAACAGGGCTTCCTGATTCCTATCCATCTGACCTTTAAAGGGGTAGATTGCCCTATTTTAGCCTGTTCAACACATTAATTCAACAGTGTGATAAGTCTTCTTTTCTTGCACTTAAATCTGTTGTCCATCCCAGTTAAAATGTAAAGCAATGAAATACAGTCAGCAGGCACCTAAGCCATGAGAAATGAATTTGGCATTGCTAGCTGGAAGTGAGAAATAGAGTTAAATGGCAACAGTAGAAGGCAACTGAAAAACCAGCAAAGGAAATGTATAGAAAACACATGTGATAGAAAAGGAAGAGGGAAAGGAAGGAAGGAAGTCAAAGATCTTTCTGTTTTCATCTTTCATTTTTCTCCTGCTTTATTGGTTTTTTTCTTCCATTTTCTAATTCTGTGTTCCTATGTGAATCTATAGGTATATAAAATTAAGCCTCTAACTTACTCACATTCATAAATACTCTTACTTGTGCATATACATGTGCTACAAAGTGATTAATTAGGTTCTCTATGTTGTCATCAAAGAATCTAGCACGGAGATTTATCCAAAGTGTTATTTGACTGAAGATGATTAATTTTAATTATCTGATGAGTGATAGAATTCAATTAATAATTCAATGTGTTTTAATAATTTTTAAAAACATTCCTAATTAGGCTTTTTTGAACTGAAGTACACTGCAGCTGTGATTGGACTTAATCCAAGTGATAGAATCATAGACGATTAGGGTTTGAAGAGACTTCAGAAGGTCATCTAGTGCAACCCCTTGCTGAAACAGGACTAATTCCAACTAAATGATTCTAGCCAGAGCTTTGTCAAGACTGGCCTTGAAAACCATTAAGGAAACTAGTTACCTAGGCAACTCATTCCAGTGCTTCACCAACCTCCTAGAGAAGTAATTTTTCCTAATATTCAATCTAGACTTCCCACACTGCAACTTCAGACCATTGCTGCTTGCTCTCTCATTTACCAGCACTGAGAATAGCCTGACTCTATCATCTTTGGAACCCTTCCCCCTTCAGGTAGTTGAATGCTGCTATCAAATCTCCCCTGCCCAATTCTTTTCTTCTGCAGATTAAATAAACCCAGTTTCCTCAGCCTCTTCTTGTAACTCATGTGCCCCATCTCCCTACTTATTTTTGTAGCATTCCACTGGACTCTCTCCAGTGTGTCCTCATCCTTTCTGCCATGGCGTTAGAGGACACAGTACTCCTGATATGGCCTCCCCAGTGTGGAATGATCACTTATGTCAGTCTATTGACTGTGGGTCACAAGTCAATGGATTGTCCTACTCCATTCGGTGATGATAACTGTTTGGCTACATGTGTGTGCTTCCCATCTTTTGTGCTGGCTCTGCATGGATAACCAGCACAGCAGACTCTGAGAGATCCTCCCAAGAACCACAGAATCAGATAAGAAATGAAGGCTCCAAGCCAGGCCAGACAAAGCATTCCTATTAACCGCTTGTTATTCTGCTTTTACTCCTGATGCTTCAGACAAAATTCATCACTTTTGTCAAAGCATTTTATCATGTGCCAGGTTTCAGTGTCCTTGTACTGTCTTGGTGGAATGTATTTACATGTTCCATGTGTTTTAGTAGTTCTAGTAGAAATAGTGACGAGCTCATGTCCCAGACACTGACTTGCTGGCAAACATCTGTTTTTGACAGGGCCTGCTTGTTACTCATAGTTTAACTCTTATTTACTTTGGTTCAGGCTTTGGGCTTTACATCAGGCCCATGCGTCAAGCTTTCTTTCTTTCTTTCTTGCTTGCTTGCTTGCTTTCTTTCACAATGCTCCTACTAATGCAGACCAATATGCCGTTAGTCTTCTTGGCAACAAAGGCACACTAGTGACTCATAACCAGCTTCTCATCTCCCGTAATCCCCAGGTCCTTTTCTGTACAAATGTTGCTTAGCCAGTGGGTCTCCAGCCTGTAGCAGTACATGGGCATCCTAAGTGCTTGACTGTGTTCTAGTCCTTGTTGAACCTTGTAAGATTTCTTTGACCCAAACCTCCAATCTGTCTAGATCACTCTGGACCCTATCCTTACCCTCCAGCACATCTACCTCTCTTCCCAGTTTAGTGTCATCTGCAAATTTACTGAGGGTGCCAATCATCCCATCATCTAGATAATTAATGAAAATGTTAAACAAAACCGGCCCCAGATCTGATGCCTGGTGTACTCCACTTGATACTGGCTGCCAACTAGACATCAAACCATTGATTAGTACTCAGTGAGCCCAATGATCTATCCAGCTTTTGATTCCTGTTATAGCCTATTTATCCAAGCCATACTTCTTTAGCTTGCTGGCAAAAACACTATGAGAGATTGCATCAAAAATTTTGCTACAGTCAAGATATATTATCTCCTCCACTTTCCTCATAACCACAAAGATAGTTATCTCATCATAGAAGGCAATCTGCGTGCTCTGGCATGACTTGCCTTTGTTGAATCTATGTTGCCTGTTTCTGATCTCCTTCTTCCTTAATGGTTTCCCTGAGGATCTACTCCATGATTTTTTCAGGGACTGAGGTAAGGCTGCCTGGTCTGTATTTCTCTGGGTCCTCCTGCTTCCCTTTTTAAAAGAAGGGTACTACATTTGACTTTTTCCAGTTGGCTGGGATCTCCCACAACCAATGGCTCTACAGTCAAATCAGCCAATTTTCTCAACACCGTCAGATGGATTATATCCAGCCATATGGACTTGCACATGTTCAACTTTTCTAAATAGTCCTTAGTCTTCTCTTTCAATACTAAGTGTTACTTACCTCCTTCCCATACTGTGCTGCCCAGTGTACCAATCTGGGAACTGACCTTGTCTATGGAGATGGAAGCAAAAAAGCATTGAGTATTTCAGCTTTTTCGGCAACACTAGATTGACTTCCTCATTCAGTAAGGGTTCCACACTGACCTTTTTGTTATCCTTTACATACCTTCTTAGTTGCAACTCCAGTTGTGCTTTGGCCTTCCCGATTAAACCTCTGCATGCTCAAGCAATATTTTAATATTCCTTCTTACTCATTTGTCCAGATTTCTGTTTCTTCTAAGTTTCCTTTGTGTTTATGCTCATCAAAGATTTCTCTGTTAAGCCAAGCAGTGCTGCTTCCATATTAGTTATTCTTTCCTCACATTGGGTGAGTTTGTTCCTGCACCCTCAATAAGGCTTCTTTAAACTGCATCCAGCTCTTCTGGACTCCTTTTCCTCCCTCATATTAGCCTCCCATTGGGATTGTACCCATCTGTTCTGTGAGGAACTCTGAACTACATGTTCTTGTTCCTATGTGAAATTCTTCAAAAGTTAATTTCTAAGTTTCAACTTTTTAAAGTTTTATCTTGGGCATTCTTGAAACTTTTTACATTGCCTATAATAGCAGTTCTGTTCCTTTGACCATTCAAGGCTGACTGTTCCTCTCGATGAATTTACCTTCTAAAGCCCTTTAATTGCTCATGAAATAGCCAATATGGGGTGATGTGTTTCCTCCCTTTTGGAATTGAATCAGGCCTGCTGATGGCAGGGCAGAAGGGAACAGGCCAACTGCCCTGGGGCCTGGTGATTCAAAAGGACTCCAGCAGTGGAGACAGTCATGCCAGGCCCTTTAAACCACAGGCAGAGCCCTGCATGGTACAGTCCAGGCAGTGCTGAGGGACTGATGGGAGGAGGCTAGTCCCAGCCCCGGCCCTTCTGCTTAGGGCCCTGCCCTTTTTGGGAATGTGGAGCTGGCAACCTGGGTTGAATGAAAGTCCTTACTGGCCTCTGCCTAAAAGTCCAAATTTTACTCTTAGGTGATAGTTTAAAATGTGCTGTTACTCTTAGGCAGTTTTTTGGCCATGATGCTTCAATTTATATTGGAAAAGACTGAGGGAGGCTAAAGGGGTTTCCACAGTTTTATAATTCAGGGCTAAATATTCTTCATCCATTTAAAATATTGAAAAAGGTAACATCATTGTTTATATTCTATTTTTCAGGATTTATGCAAGTCCTGTGTGGTTGAAATAGATGTAACACTGGACTAGGGGAATTAACAGATATTTTACATCTCTAACTTTGTATTTACTTTTACATCGTTTGAATGATTAATTATTTTTTTCCTCTTCAGTTGTGTTTTTTTGCTGGAGACATAGACCTGCCACTATTTTTATATCTAAAACTAGAGCAATACTTAGAACATCTTTTACTTTATTTTGCTTTAATTCTTTTAGCAGACAGATGATGCAGCACAGACTGACGGCCAGCAACAGACACAATCCTCTGAAAACACAGAAAATAAATCACAGCCGAAACGGCTGCATGTCTCAAATATACCCTTCAGATTTCGAGATCCGGATCTGAGACAAATGTTTGGAGTGAGTACTCTAGTTTTGTTCGTATGCTTATTATTGTCATATTTTAGAAGACACATTATCTTTACGTTATAGAGGAACTGGCAGCAGTACCTAAAATTAAGATTACCTAATGCTTTCTATTGTAAGACCATTTTCCCATTACTTATAACTGATTTATTTGCTTATACTATATATATATATATATATGCTACAGAGCTATAACCTAATGGCAGATCTCCAGAATATCGTATGTTTTGTACTCAACGAAAGCAAGTAATTAATAATGGCTTAAGTTATTACACATTTACATACTCCCTACCCTATGAAATCTTCTGTTCACCTTGAATCCACATCTGTGATTGTGGATCTTTAAAAGCATTGCAGTAAAAACAGGCATTACTTGGTTTGGCTTAACTGTATTTAACCTTCCTTCTCAAGGCCAGATGATATTCCAGTGCTAGATTTTGGGGGGACGGAGGAGGGAGGATGGGAGTGGGTTGCACATATTTATATTATCTTAATAAACATAAATAACACACAGAAACCCTTATGTTGGAACAGCATACAGTATTCAATTTTTAACCCTGCAGTAACTGAATGTTAGTATGAATATATAATTGTGCTACATGGGATCTCAGGGGGACCAGCTGAGGTCACTCAGTTAAGGTTCACTGCAAGAAATAGGACAGCCAGTCCCCAAAGCTGATGGTTATTCCAGTATTTATAGTCAATAAGCCAGCACAAAATAGCTTCTGCATTATATTAGTGGTCAATGAAAAGTCCACATCACTTAGTTCCCTTGAAATACACAGCCTCAAGCCACCACTCAGACACCCCAGCCAAATAAAGTTCTATACACTCTTGTAGCCAATTCTTCTTAAAACATATTAAAAGAAAAAAGGGAGCATTGGTTGGACCTCCCTGGTCTGGCACCCTTGGAACTCAAACCAGGGAATTTGCAAGATGAGGGAAGGTCCCCTGCCACAGCCCCCCCATCTCTCTGATCTTCAGCACTGCCAACTCCAGGCCCCACTACTCCCAGCCCAGGCCAGACTGTCTGCTGAGTTGCTGTCCCTACCTGCCGCCATGCCTGCAGGCTTTGGCCCCACACTGCTGCAGGCTCCAGCTCCGGTCCCATTCTGTCATTGGTCTGACTCTGGCCCTGCTGTTGCAGGCTGCCAGGGACTGCTGCCAGCTCCAGCCCTGGTCCCAGAGCTGTAGACTGCCGGGAACCTGGTTCTGGTTCCTGTGCCATAGGCTGCCAGGGACTGTTCCCACCCCAGTTCCATTGCCATTGGCTGCCGGGGGCTGCTGAGGGCTCGGAGTCTGGCCCCGGTTCCATGGAAGTCTGCAGGCTCTGGCTCTGGCTCTGGCCCTGGCCCCACGTTGCCATGGGCTGTCACCAACCCTGGCCCCGGCCTCGCTGTCATGGCTGCCACATACTGCCAAGAGCTTGGGTTCCTGCCCCATTACAGCCTGCAGGTGCTGATCCTGCTTCCGCAAGTTGCCCAGGGCTCTGACCCCAGCCCAGTGCTGCCATGGGCTGTCTCTGGCCTGGTCCTGCATTGCCAGAGGCTGCCCCGGACAGGTCCCAGTGCTGCAGGCCACCAGGGATTGCTGTCTGCTCCAGCCTCACTGCTGCTGTGGGCTGCCATGGGTTTCAGCCTGCTCTGCTCCTGAATTGCCCTCTGCGCTATGCTACCGGGGCTCTCTGATCCAGGAACATCCATGGATGTTGCTAGGCCAGAAGGTGCCAGTTTTGGGGTGCAGCCTTTATATATACAGACATGCGTTCAGTTTTTGAGGATCACTTTCATAATACAGATGATCTTGTAGTTGCAAAACGTACTTTTAGAATTTAGTCCATGGTTATAGTCCAAAATCCGTATCTAGGATGACTTCAGCCAACGACTAGGACATCAGTCCTTGGGGCTCAGGTTTCTCCTGTATAAAATCTCAATTAGATCTGAGACTCTGTCACTGTTCAGTAAAGGAGTTCCAGGATATCCTGGGATATCATTTCTTATGGCTTGCAGCTTCCCCTGGAGCATCCAAGCATCCTAACAGGATCAGGGCCCGAGGGCCTTTGTACATTTGCAGCAGGAGACTCTTGGCCTTGGAGAAAACATTAGTCATTTAATGTAACCTTCTGTTTCCCAGACATCATGGTAATTAACACGAGGTAATTTATCCATTAAGCTGTTTACCACACACTCTAAAGAAACATGTAAACAACTTCTTCGATCAAGTTTCATCATAAAAGTTACTATTCCCTTCTGATCTTGAATCAGAGCTATAGTAACAGACAAAAATTGTTCACATCACAAGACCTCAGCAAACGCCTACCATTCTAATGCTCTAACAATGCAAGTTTGCATTTCAAATGTCTACTCCAACATAATGTAACAGCCCATTTATCATTTACACGTCCTCCCAACAAATCTTGACAGGTCCGTCCTGTGTCCCTTTTCTTACCATGTGCCACATTTTAATCAAGGCACAAAGTATCAAGTTATTCAAGGCACAAGTACTCAAGACTAATAATCATTATAATATATAATGAATTTATCTTCTAATTGCTTGTTGTTGTTGTTTGGATTAGAAGAAATATCTACTTAAATATATACAAGGAGCTGAAACCTGTCATGATAATGGGGAAAGGGATATTTTCTTATAAACATATCTAAATTGCCCTAGCAACTCTCCCTCCTCTTCTCCACCAAATACAAATACATTTCAGAACTCAAAATGCTAAAGCATCTGATGATCTGTGAGAACTAACCTGAATAAATATATGTTAATCAGTTACAATTAAATTTAAAGAAAATGACTCTGGGAAAAAAAAAGTGGATTCTATTTCTAAATGCATAAAACACAGGGCTGTTTTGTGGATGTTAAAATTCTCCTGTCAACAAACTAAATTTAATTTGTTTTTTGCTACCAAGTTTTTAGGCTGCAGAAAACTCAAATAAATCTTACTTTCAAATTGGAAGCTGGCAGGAATTCCCCAGGTTCAGTATGACTTGATGACAGAAACACAATTGAAGCTATAAGCCTCCCACTCATAAGCTGAGACAAACGGATTCCTAAAACCCCCCAGCAAAATCAGTTTTTCATTGTTAAACCAACTTGGGCAATGTAGAGAAATCTGAGCTTCCTAAACTGGTGGGAAATTCAAATTTCCATAATTGGGAATTCTACAGAAGTTTCTGAAATGAAGCCTGATATTGAAACCTTTTTTTTGCATCTTGGTTCTGTTATAAAAACGATTTAAGAACATAAGAACATAAGGGGCATGAGCAGAGGAGAGCAGGCTTGTTTACAACTTGTCTTTTTCTAAATTCCCCTAGCTTTATTTATACACCAATCATAGTTTAATCATTAGAGTATCATCTATTTATAACCTAATAATACCAGTTGTCACATTAAGGTAAAGGATAACAGGTGTGTGCTGCTTTTCCTAAAAAGTCAGGGTTTTTTGTCATGGAGTAAAGTCTAATTTCTGGAGAATCTCAAACAGTCACTAGGTTATTCTTCTTCTGACTGGATTATTTTGTCTTTCCATTATAGTATATTGTTTATGTCACTTACATTGCCTCACCAGAGTTACACTGCTTCACTGACATGCTAGTGACACATGAAATAGCAGAACATGACACACTGAGTGATGTATTGGAAAGTGTCATATTATAAAATGTGTCACATCAAAAAATGCTCTGACTTATCCATACTAAATGCTGCCCAGGGTTAGCATTTATTCCCTTGACCAAAGCAGGTAGTAGTGAAACCTTTTTTCCTGTGGGACAGGACCAGTGCATTTTTTTGCATGTTTGAACAGGACCCACAGCTATTATAAAGCCAATAATAATAGTAATTATTATAGGATGTGTAGGGTTTATTCCCAAGCACAAGTAACTTTTCTTCTCGGTAGAGTTTCAGTAAGGTAGGACAAGGAGAAACAAAACACCGCACTGGTGAAAAATGTCTTTTTATCTTCTTTGAGGAAAGCTGTGATGTGTTATTTTAGAAGATAAGGGGGAAATCCTGGCTTTATGCAGCTCTGTTTTATTTTTAAATAAAGCAAGGATTTCACTCTGTGTCTTTACTCACAGCCAGAAGTAGCTGTAGCAAATATCTCCTTGTTCTTTTTCATTCCACCTGGGGCAACTGAAGCAAGGCCAACGGGCTAATGCTCCTTTGAGGATGAGGGGGAGGTGATAAGCACATTTCCCTTTCTGCCCCCTCCTTTCTGTTCTATCCTTTTCCCCTGACAGGAGCCCATTCCTGTGGCTGGGAGCAGCAGGGCAAGGCCCCAGCCCTGGTGAGCCCAACCCAGCACCCGCAGCTCCTGGGCAGTGTGTCCACATCACATCCAGGTGCCAGTCTCAGTGCTTGGGTGGCTTGTTGGTGCAGTTACCATGTGCAGGAAAAGCCACAGGGATCCGGTAGCCAGGCAGTGTGGTGCCTGGGCTCTCAGCCCTGAATTCCTCCTTCCCAGCCTTGAGTTCTTTCCAGCCCCCTCGCCTGAGCACCCATGCCCGATAGCCTCCTGCCCTGAGCCCCTCACACCTTCCAGCCCCCTGTCCTGAGTTCGTTCTCTCTCTCTCACTCACACACACACACACACACACACACACACACACCCTTGCCCTGAGCCCCCCATTCTACTTCCCACACTTAAACTTATAATAGATACTGTTGTACCACAACCCTCCCACCCCCATGTCCTGAGCCCCCCATCGAGGGGGTTGCAGTACCTGTAAGAAATTCAAGTTACTTTGAGAAACAAAATGGATGAGGTAGCATCAGTTATTGGACCAACCTCTTTTTCTGAGAGAGACTAGCTTTTATGCTTCTTCAGAGCACCTGAAGAAGAGCTTTGTGTGGCTCAAAAACATGTCTCTCTCACCAACAGAAGTTGGTCCAATAAAAGATATTACCTCTCCTACCTTTACTCTTTAATTTTACTGTAATTGAGTTTAACTATAACATGGTTCACTGTCAGCAGGTGCTGATATATTTTAATTGCTCTTATTGATTATACAGCATTGTAGTGGAACAGTTTTAGCTGTGTATCAGATTCATCACAACATGTATTTGTTTCAGCTACTCTCCAATTTGTCATATTTTTATTGTATAATTGACCATACTGAAGCTTCTATATATTATGACATATCTTTGTTAACTCTCTGTAACGATGTTTTCAAATTTTCTTATGTTCATGTGACTTTTCTATTTCTTTTCAGCAATTTGGTAAAATCTTAGATGTTGAAATTATTTTTAATGAGCGAGGCTCAAAGGTAAGCAGTTTAATTCACCAGAAGAATCAGTTAATTGATTTTTAGTATTTGATAAGATTAAGAGAAAACAACTGCACTGGTGTAATAAATGTATCTTAAAAATCCATTTGAATGGAAGCACTCTTTGTTGCCTTTTGTCAATTTTCCAAATAGCATGAAATTCAATGGACTCATATAAAATCCTTTAAAAAGAACAATTCTAAGTATTATAAACTGTTGACAGTTCAATGGGAAATTTGCCTGCTGCTTTTAAATGTAATAATATATTGTTTGGGCTGATTCTTTATCTTGAGTGATAATTACCTTGCTCATTTTCCAAAACGAGTCATGTTTGCAGAAAAATAAGCAGATCATTTGCTAGAATAGGTATTTTCTGCTATTGAAATGAAAGTTGCTAATATAATCTAATATCCTCTTGAGTAATTACTCAATAAAATGTCATTTTTCCAGATTATTGAAGTGCAGATGTTTTCCTGGTTAGTTAAAAACTTCAATGCACCAACCCTTTGAATACAATTTATTTTAGCATTTCTGCTCATAAAGACATTGTACTCTATTGTACATTTATTTTAGTTGTCCTGAAAGTTACTTTGCTTTAAATTTATAGCCTGATTTAATAGGTATTTAAGAAATAAAAAAGTAAAATGTTATGCTTAGGTAGTTTACATGAAATGGTGCAAAACAGCAGACATTTTCCCAGTAAATCTTACCTATATCAGCTGCACTATAATTTTCTATGCATACGTCATATGCATGGTAACTCTCCTTTCCGAATCATTCTAATCTTTGTCCTTCTATATATCAGACTTGTAATAATTCTTCTTCTCCTGCATGAGTCAGTATTAATGATGGAAGCCTTTTCAGCTTTCAGTATGTCAGATTATATATTATAATTCTCTCTTTTATCAGATATTCTATAATCCTTCTGATAATCCTTCTCCCTAAAATGTGAGCATTTTTCAGTTCTAAATTTTAAATGATCCCCTTTTCCTCTGTATAAAATGATAGTCATCATAACCTTCATACTTCAAAACTTTTTTCAGTTGCTTTATCATTCATAAATTGACATTCCCCAAACCTAGTTAGAATATTTTGTAAAAAGATTGAGAAGTGTATAACTCAAAAGATTGATGTCTTAAGGCAATACAGGAATTTTAACTTACATTTAATTTTAAAACTCAATTTTAACTTTAGGTTGCCACTTCAATTGGGCTCAGTTTGGTAGTGCCTAAACTCTGTTATCCTTATTTGATGGCTGCTCGGTAGTCTTTGTGAAAGAAACTGGTTATCTAAGACTTGTTCCTAGTAGATAGATTTAAAACATCACAATAGGCAACTTGGGTGATTACCTGAGCAAGTTCAAGGCATGGTCAGTATATTTACCTTCTCACCATAAATGTTTTAATACCTTGGAGTTTTTTCCAATATCTGCACTAGTGCAGAACCTTGTTGGATGGATAC
Organism: Apalone spinifera; assembly: GCA_030068395.1. NCBI lineage: Eukaryota > Metazoa > Chordata > Testudines > Trionychidae > Apalone > Apalone spinifera. The sequence goes on along the minus strand of JANRFK010001605.1, from coordinate 29,737,033 downwards.
TTCACCAGTTTAAGTCAGCAGCATGCCTACAGCAGGGGTTAGCAACCGTGCAAACCTCCCACTCACCTACAGTATAAAGAAGCTCTTAGAGAGGGTCTCACAAGACTCATTTTCCTTAGCACCCTCCCCAGCAGTGATTAAAAGAATATAAAAGGTGCCAGTAATGCTGTTAAGAAGCACAATCATATCACCTTTTGCATTTAGACAGAAATTGAGCTTGAGTACTTCTGTACGCTGCAAACTGCAACTTTCATGAAACAATTCAGATCCAGAAAACATGAGTGTTAATGCAACACTGCTCTGAGAAGGCAAGCTGAGGGAACTCACAGGTTTCCCACTCCAATCCTGTGAGGGCAATTTAGTTTATATCAGTTAGAACCAGACTCATTGTAATATTGCTCTGGCATTTTAATCTTGAACATGCTTCCCTAGCAAATCTGTTGAGGACCTGAGTTTCAGTAGCTTGTCCATACCTGATGAATATAGGTTTTTGTCCTTTAGGCATGATTGCAGAACTGCTGATTTTTATGCTTTTGCTCTAGAGATGTAAAAGAACTCTAATGACAATGAACACTATTTTTTTACTCTTGACAATTATTGTTTTTTACATTTAAAAACATGTATGTGCTCATTTATGCAGAATATAAGTGAGGTCATTTAGCCATTAAAGAAAAGCCCCCTACCATTTCCCCAATCAAAACCAAGACTATCCATTGCCATTTATAACTTAATGGACAAGTAAAGGTTTCTGGAGGGTTTTTTTTTTCATGTCCTTTAATATATTTGAGTACTTGACAATTCACAATGTGTAGTAGTATAGCAATAAATATATGTTTACATAATGAATCAGAGTTGCTGTTATGCTGAGTATGGAGTGTACACAAATATATAAAAGTATGGGCATGATGGATAAAAGTTATTTTCCAATAAAGTTTCTGTAAATTAAAATATGAGTGTAAGAATTTATATAAAGGCTTTTTTAAATAATATGAAAACCCAAGAAAAAATAAATGTAAGGAATTCAAAATTGCAGCTGCCATACATTCCTAAATGTTTGGATTTTTTGTCTTATAGCTCCATCTTAATATTTACTAAAGGTGCTTTCTTCTTTCTGATGTTTCTTTTATTTTGAGTGTTTCTTATATTCTCAGTGTTTAAAATAATCTAGAATGCACAGTGGTGCTAATGAGCAAACGGGCTTACTCAGGAGAGTGTTTTTAGAATTCCTGTTCCTGATTAACAGCCCATGAACTCATACCAAATTTTCAGTTCAGAAAAGAGAGTTGGCTATTGTGCTGAGAGGAGACAGACAATATTGGAGCAACTTGCACTATTATGTTTACCAGTGGATCAATGGATCAGTGATAAGGTTCTGCTAAGGAATTCTCTGAGGCACTTGAGTTTGTTTCCAAAGCTATTACAACACGAGAGGTTTGATGGGGTGGGCAAATAGCACTTGAAAATAACCGCTATGTTGTTTCAGAATTCATTAGAGGAGGATGGAAAATTAAACCCATACATTACTGCTGTACACACACATACATGCATACACTTCCCTACATAATGCAAAAGCATAGATAAATCTATGGGTTGACTAGCTAAAAAGAATAACAACCTACACTTTTAAAAGTAATCCCTAATAATTTATTAATGTTTGTTTTCATACACTAATTCACGTTTTTGGCTTCATGTATATGATATTCTGAATGGTTTGTGTGTGTTCTTGTTTAGATGGAAGGGGTTTTTTTCATGTTGAATGTATGAGCTTCCCCTCCCCACAAAAAAATGTTAATGTTCTGCCCCTCCCCTTTCCCAATCCCTACACCCTTTTTGCTAATACAGGGTAAATGATAATAAGTTAGAGTGCTGGGAAGAAGTTATTGGGTTGGGTGGACATAGACTGCAAAATTTAACAATGGACTAGACCAGGTAGAGAAGAAGAGGGTGACTAAGTCATGAATAGAAGCAATGTTGCTAATAGGGATGTTAAAAATTGTGGATCAGAGTAACCGTCTAACTGCTAAGCTTTATACTGTAGAGCCCACTGTGAAGCCTCCCCAGAGAAGGGCTGCCAGCCCCTGCCGGCCCTGCTCCTGGGGAGGTGGCATCACTGTCATAGGAAAGCCTCCTCCTCACAAGTGGACTGGGCAGCCCTTGACTGCTCGGCCCTCAGGGAGGTAGCTTTGCTGCCCTACCACAGGAAAGCCACCTTCCCGGGAGCTTGTGAGTGTAACCAAGACCATTATCCGATAAGCATCAGCTTGTTGGTTAAGCAGTTATTCCATTATATTTTAACAACCCTAATTGTTACAGAGACTCCATATTTCCTTGGGAAATAATGTTAGCATGTTTGAGAAAGTAGTGGCAGCTTGAGTTAGCAGAATTATAGATACCTATTTTCATATCAAGATTGGCTTAATAAAGTTTGTCCTTCAGGGTTTATGTCATGCTCATTAACACAGTGGTGGGAAAGAGGTGTATGGAGGTAATGTGTTTGCCAAGTCATCACAACTATGCTGTTACCATTGGGCTGCTATGGTGGCATCGTATAGACCAGTGTTTCTTAAACTTTTTAAGACTGAGGAACACCAAACACCATTTTTTTTATGAGGAACACCAAGGATTTTTTGCTGAGGGGGGGGGGGGGGG
>JANRFK010001605.1:29720627-29734294 GCA_030068395.1 Apalone spinifera | reverse complement strand
ATTTTGAACTCTGTTGTTCTCCGCGGCACACCTCCGACTGCCTCGCGGCACACCAGTGTGCTGCAGAACACAGTTTAAGAAACATTGGTGTAGACATTTCTTACACCAATAGAATGTTTTTTCTTGTTGTTGTAGTTAATCCATCTCTTCAAAACATGTTAGCTTTTACAGTTAGGTTGTTGCCTTTACAGTAAGAGTTAGGTTGACCTGTATCACACCTGAGCTCCGGATTACACTAGGGCTTTATGTCAAAATAACCCCTTTAAAGTCAAATTTAAAAATGGAGTGTCCACACTACCAAGCCCGTTATTTTGAAATAACAGTTCACTTAATTCGAAATCTGTACTCTGGCTTTTCATCAGGAGTAATGCTAATTCCAAAACAGTGATTTTGAAATAGCGGTAGTGTAGACACTCTGGTGCCACTATTTTGAAATAACTACTCCCCAGAGTAATTCAAACTAATTACTCCCCGATGCTTCCTAGGACTCTAGGTTGAGGTAGCATATCTACATTTATGGAACCTGCCTCTGACTAATTTCAAGGCTTCCCCGTAGTGTGGACATGCTAGTTCTATTTTGTTAAATCAGCAGTTAAGATGAATTTAGTAATTTTGCAATAGTTTCTTAGTGTAGATGTGGCCTGAGTGACATATTTAGATTGATCTAATTTTTAGATATAGATCAGGCCTAAGAAAGATGAGCACTATGCAAGAAAAGTTATGCAGAGAATAAGTTTGTGAGTAAGGATGAAAGTGGTCCTGAAATTTCTTTTATGTCCAGGAGAAGAATTTGGAATGGGAAAACTGTCCTTAACAGTGGTTCATGTATGTTTTGCACATGCTTGTTCATTTAAAACACTGAGCATGATTAATGTTTTTCTGCTGGGATAATTGGCCCTAAATTATTGGGGGTGACATGCAAAAGCATAGCATTGGCGATATTTGAATTGTTTCAAAGGGTTGGAGTACGTTTCTGATCGTGATATATAAATGTTTTGTTTTTAAATACTGAAATGTTATGTTTAAAGTTATGTTAGCAACAATGTGATTGTTAGATGAAGAATTTTAATTTTAAGTTTAAAATCATATGTGTGTGCTATCGCATAATAATAAGAAAAAGAATGCTAGCAGCGAGATTGAAAATCTTTGTTTAGTCTAATATAAGAATGTTAAGTGCTTAGAATAATTAAATAACTAATATGTTTGAAGTATTTAGTGGTTAGTTTTTTCATTAGATATGTCAAAGTTGCATAACCCTGTCCCACTAACATGGGAGAAGGGAGAGTAAACAGTCTGTTGCATGTACTGTATGTCAAAAATAATACAAATATGAAGCAGTTGAACTTACTCAAAATGTTTACATTTCTATTACTTTATCAAAGTTTCTTTCTATTCATATCATGTGATTTTGTTTAATCTTTTGAAAACCAGAAAGTTTATGCTTAGTTATAAAAGTACCACTTTTTTTGGTGGTTTTCTTTTCTTTTCTATTTTCTTTTCCTTTTTTTCCTTTGGTTTTTGTTTTTTATAAAAAAAATAAGTAAAGGCTATACAGTTTGACAAAAGTTTAAATAACCCTAGTGTTGCATGGGAAAAATGTTTCTTACAATCACAACAGCATGATTAAGTAGGCAATGTTTTAGAGTATATTGGCATTCAGTGTTGAATTTTGTGCACATGTTTTTTTTATTTTGTTGAGACTATCTGCATGTTGTTAAAAAGTGGTTGACTTTCTTTTCCCATTATTTCATTTTTTCTATGTGAAGACACTGTAAATTTCAGTTTGATTTCATTTTTGGTTAGATTTATTTTCTTTTGTAGTGACATTGAGAAAGGTATCTTTGGTATCATTCTTTGAATTCTTCAGGGGGTATTATCTAACTGATGAAAGAGGAAAAAAACTTGTTCACATTTGTCGCTTATTTATTGCACATCTCAGAATGATTATAATTTTTCTAATTTGCATGTTACAGAAATGAAGCAAGAACAAGAAAATATTAAATTAAAGCAAGAGAACATAAGCAAACAAGTGGTCATTGACTGAAATAATAATGTGCATGTTGTTTTCCCCCTTCTCCCTCCTGCATGCAGGGATTTGGTTTCGTAACTTTCGAAAATAGTGCTGATGCGGACAGGGCGAGGGAGAAATTACACGGCACCGTGGTAGAGGGCCGTAAAATCGAGGTGCATGTTCAAAATATTTTCCTTTTCATCTTTTTTATAAATGTCTGCTTCACTCTCATTTGTTGTTTCAGATGCATCATTGGTGTCTTTTGTGTGCTCCCCTTCCCCCTTCCCATTGTTTATATATATATATTTATATATAAAGAAATAATCTGGCCTTACTTGGGTTTTTTTATTATTTTTTTTGTGATTATTATTATTATTATTATCATTATTGCTCTTAGGTGGATGACAGAAATGGGACAAAATTAAAGCTTTAATATTTTGAAGTTATTATTTTCTATGTTTTATAAATCAATGGGTGCAGTAAATTTAAAAAAAACAACAACAAAAGAAATCAAAAACAAAAACAAAACTGTGTGACAGACAAAGCTCGTTTTTTTTTTCTTTTTGATGCTGGGTTGATGTGGGATCCACAGTGGCTTTTAAAATAACTCAGATTAGGAGGTTATAGCAGTCAAAAATATAAAATGAGTAAAAAATAAAACAAAAGAACTACCAAATCAGAATGTTTGAAAGTTTAATTTCAAAGTAACTACCAGGCTGATTTTTCTGGTTGGCCTGAACCATCTATACCTATCAGAAAACAAACCCAAATGTTTTTGGTACCACTGGGTCCCCTTCAACACTGCCTCAGAGTCATATTTGTTAGAATAAAAAAAAAGAAAGAAAAGAAAAAAAGAGAAAAAATACCAATTGAAAATGCTGTCGTCTTTTGAGTAAGATGTTGCATATTTTGCCTTTTCATTTTCCCCCTTCGACGGTAGCGCTTAGGGCCCTCACCAAACTCTCAGTAACCTTGGTAACTGTATACATACCCATGCTGGCGATGGTGCTGAATGGTAAGTGGAGAAGTCCATCTGCCGTTTCACGTATTTAGCGCTGATATACCACGTGAATTTTTTGACTTGTTGTATTAAGTTTTCTTGATGCTATCTTTTTTTCTATATTGGTACGCCTGTAATTGAGTGTACGTTTTAAGCAAGCCTGGAAGGCACTGATTGGATTGAGGATATGACTTCGTGCACATCTTACTCAGATTGTTAATTCCATATTGTGTTAAATAATGCACCCTCTTTTTATCCTTTTGTTAGCTGTGATTTTAAAGCTTGAATGATTTTGTTAATTCTTGCAATGAAAAAGGCTCTTGTTCCAAGTGTTGAATGCTAGATGTTGCTTTTCCAATGGTACTTCTCTTCTAAAGGGTTATGTTGCACACTGCTAAAATTTGTTTGTCCCTTTTTTTGACATTTTATTTGTTTCCTCGTACCTTGTCTCTTCCCCCTCTACTCCACTGCATGTCCCTTCATATAAAAATATTTTTTTCTGTTTTGAAATATTTATTGTTTCAGTGTTATCATGGAATACAAGCATGCTCTTAAATCTTAAATTATGCAGTACCTTTTTAATTTGCTTTTAATGTGTCTTTATTAAAGTTTAAATGATATGATGTTGCTTTATTGAAATGATTTGTAAGTTTAAATGGTTATGAAAGTAAATGTAATTATATATAGTATGATTTTGTTATGCACCTATTGCCTTTTATAAATTAAATTGCATTTTATTTTTATATGACTAATCGCAGTAATAATGCATGCATTTAATAATATCACAGACTGACTCTATAACATTTACTAATATAGTTTTTTATGTGCATAGGTAAATAACGCGACAGCACGTGTAATGACAAATAAAAAGACTGTCAACCCTTATACAAATGGTAAGTGCATGAGCTTTTGAGCCTTTCTTTTCAAGTCAAATGTCAGAGTGCATGCAAGTCCTGATGTTGCAAGGTGCTCCCGTGGCTACTTCTAAACTACACCCCTCTGTCGGCAGTGGGATGTAAATTAGACGTATCGAAAGTGCAAATGAAGAGGGGATTTAAATATCATGCGCTTCATGTGCATAATGGTGGCCGCCGCTTTTTTCCAAAACGGGGTTTTTCGGAAAAAAAAAAAAACCCAGCAGTTTAGACGGGGCATTTTCGACAGAACTGTCGAAATCCTCGAAGTACAGGATCTTTCGAAATGGGGCATTTCTGTCGAAAATGCCCCGTCTAAACTGCCGGGGGTTTTTTTTTCGAAAAGCTCCATTTCGAAAAAAAGCAGTGGCCGCCATTATGCACATGAAGCGCGTGATATTTAAATCCCCGCTTCATTTGCACTTTCGATACATCTAATTTACATCCTTCTGCCGACGGAGGGGTGTAGTTTAGACGTAGCCTGTGAGTGGAACAGTATAAAGCCCTAGTGATTTCTTGTGGCCTCTACAGGATTTCATGGTATCATCCACAGAGTTCATTGCAGGATTGAGGGCTATAGTTGGGCAAACAGATGCACTTGAATTGACTTCAGTGTGGGTTCTTGAAGGCACAGCATTCCATTGGCATGCAATATGTTGCAAGATCAGAACCTGAATGATTAGCTGTGTTAGCATAATGTAAACTGATGCTGCATATACCAGAGAATATACTTGCTAGGAAGAAATTTTTCTCTTCTGGCTTTGTGCAATGTGAATATAGCAAAAAATGAACTAATCATGGGGACAATTTTGCTGATGGAGTTAAGGATGAAATTTTGAAGGATGTTCTTTTTGTCAACATGAGCTTCTATTTGATATTATCATAGTACAGTTTACTTCAGGATTGTTTGTGTTCAACAATTTGTTGAGAAAAGAATGCAAATTATAATTGTTTTAATACAAGAATCTAATCTCACCTAAAAATCATGTCCTTGCTGTTGATTAAACAAATGGGTACGTTCTGAAGACTAGTGATAGAAAAGTCATGAGTAGAAATGGTGGTGAGGTGTTCTAGGAAGTGCTTTTCAAAGAGATCTCCCCATCCCTTTTTCAGTGATTAATTTTGTGCCACACACAAAAAAATGTTTTCTGAGAGTTGTTTCAACCGATTAACACCATTCAGCTACAAAACTGGGTTTATCAACCATAATTATTTGTTCTGTTCGGACTTGGGTACTTCTGCTATAGCCATTCCAAACTAATATCTTTGTCCCTGTTTTAGCCATTAAAAATACAAAAGAAAACTGAACATACATGATCAATAAAGGCAGGTCTCCACAGCTGGCTGACACATTCTTCTGTGAAGAAATATAATGGAACTTTTTTTTTTTTTTTTGCATTTGAGAGCTCATTAGTGAGATTTTGTTAAAAAGTGGGGCAGAGAGAAGTGAGGTGTTTATTTCTTAGTGTCATACTTTTTCTCCCAGCACAATAAAAATAAAAGTGTTCTAAATTTGACATACAATTATCGAGCTATTTATAAATTTCCTCAAGTTCTTCCAGAAACTTTTCTTTCTTTGATGGTGTGTCTGTTTAAGTGATAAAAATGAAAAGTGTCCTTGATTGTTGCTTATTCGTATTTAAAATGTCATTTCAGTGACTCAAGCCCAGACAGATACAAGGCTTGACTGGGTCATACAATAACATTTTGTTCTAACAATCATATGGAATATTAAATATACATGTGAACAATTCACTCTTTCGCTCAATATGTTTTATGACAGAGACGGTAAAAGAATATTTGTTATAAATGATTTTGTGCATATTTACATTCATTATACTACAAACAGTAAGAAACCAGGTTTTTTTCTATTAAGCATCAAATATCAAATCCAACCTGAGGGCTGATTATGCTTGAAGGAAAACTCAACCTTATTATGAATGTCATCATGCATCTTAGGGACAAGTTTACTTCAGTGTCACACAGAATAGGTGTTACCTTGATTTTTAGTATTGTCATTTTTTTACATCTGAAATATAGAGTCATTAAATTGTGTTGATAAAAGCATTTCTCATCTGCTTTAAAGCTTTCTTACAAGCTACTTGTTTTGTGTTCTGCATTTTTAAACTTTTCTCCTGATGGGAAAAATCAGCAATCAGATAGGTAATCCCATACAACGATCTAGATTTATATTGCTTGTTTAAAATATCACATATGCATCTTTACACCCCTTTACAAGCTGCTGGGACACCACTGTGCAAGACCTGTTACTGTGTGCCTTGATGTCACAATAAACATTCTGGGCTATAACAATCACTATACAGTACTCATAGAAACAAAATATAGACCTGATTTCCAGTGTCAAACTTAGGGTTCCTTAAATAACATCCCCATTATCAAGCCTCCACAAACTCTATGATGATATTTGTCAATCATCTGCCTATTTATAGATACTGAACCAATATTCTTCATGACTGTAATAAAAGATTCTGTATTGTTGAAGGTGCTGTGCCACCTTTCAAATGAGATGTAAAAGTTAAAATATAAATATTATGGTGATGGGTTGCCTACCAAAGTGCCTCCTGGAACTGTGGTACCACTGAGCCCACCCAACCCACCAGCCTTACAAGCTTTCTTGCAGGCTCCAGCCTGCAATTTTATCAGCACACATACAGGCAGGGACACATCCAGCTGTAGTACACCTCCCTCTGGAGTATAAACCTAAAATTATGTTATCTTGTGCTGCATGGGGAACCGTATAGTGTAAGTTCATGAAATTCATGTCCTCCCTCAATGTGGAGAGAGAGAGCACAATAACAGCTTTCTGCCCCAAGTTCTGACCTGCCACAGACTAATTTTAGACAAAGCAAAAATAAGTTTATTAATTGCAAAACATAGATTTTCGGTGATGATAAAGGATAGCAAGCAGATCAAAGAAGATTTTCTAGCAAATAAACAACAACACAATCTAAACTTAATATAAAGAGATTAGATATGACAAGCAAAGTCTCTCCCTTAATGATCATACAAGCAGGCCACATATTCTTAAGAGGAAAACTGCATTGTCTTACAGCTTAGAAACCCCATTAGTTCCATTCACAGGCTAAAAATCCCTTTAGCCTGGGTCTAGCATTTCCCTCAGTTCAGTTGAGTCTTTGCAGGAATCTTTTTGAGTAGGTAATCAATGAAGAGCCACAAGATGTCAGTCAGCTACTTTACACAGCTTTTGCATAGGATAAGAACCCTTTGTTTCAAAGCTTAGTTTCGAACACCAATCAGTGGAATAATACTAGTATCCCCAGCTGGAGTCCAACACTGGGTGACCTGGTCACATGACTGTGTAGTATTACAGCCATGATAACTAGGACAGTGTCTGTAGCATTCTCGGGAAGGCTTCCTGGTAGGAGATAAGCTTCTAGTGCTGTTAACTACTTCTCTTGCAGAGGTGGCTTACGCAGAGTGCTGGGAGAGCTCATGCCATGGCCACACTTTCAGCTGTGGCCGCGCTGTAAACTGTTAAATATAGCTAAAGCCATAAACATGTTTGTAATACAGATGTATAGTCAGTGTTCCTAAATTCAGATACAAAAATGACGTGTTCACACAAATAGGATAATCACATTCTGCAAATGAAAACTTTGCAAATGAAATCTCACATGACCTATCTTGCATTAAAATACATCAGAATTCTGCCCTAATCATACCATATAAGAACATCATTGCGAATAATGTGGAGTGCAGTGTCACAATTAAATGATGTGTCCCTCTATATGAGAATCAGCATTTGCAAGCTATGTCTGAGGCAAGTAACCTGGAATAATTTGTTTACATATGTAGAGATTCTTAAAAGTCCTTTTTGAACATATGGGGCTGTTTTTTAAAATGTGTGTATATTTTAGTGGTAGGCATAACAAAGTCATACCACACATAGTTTTGTCTTTTATATACTTATATTAGCTTTTTGGGGATTGCATTGTTAACAAATTATGATATGCTATATTTTTTTGTGTCACACAGACTTGTTACTAGTAGTTTGTTAGCAGAGATTATATAATGAATGTCATAGACACACTCTGAGCCAACTGTAAAGCAGAACATCCTGGTGTTTTAACAGATATGTACATGCAGTTCATTTTATACAGCGTTTCTTTTTTATGAGTTAGGAGTTCTTGAAAATAAAACCATAGACGATTCCCAAAATGGTTAATTAGTAAAGAAATCATAGTTGCTAACACAGCTGGCCAAGCAACTTTATGCTAGCAGATAGATTTTTTTTTAATTTTATTTTTTGTTACTTAACCTTGTGCTTGTCATTTCTTTTGGAAATATAACTTCTTTTTTATTTTGAGCGGGATGTTTGTTAAGAACATGAATTGGACTAGCAAAGTGACTTTCAGACGTCTTTACATTTTCTAGTTTGTTGTGCTCCACATTTAATCCAGGAAGGTTTGTCCTTCAGTCTAATTCTAATTTTATAATTTAAGGCACTAGACTGAAACATATAGGCTTAAAGGGTACACAGGCCTGTATAAATGGTGTTAGAGGAGGGGTTTCAGCTATGAATGAGGAACATGCTGCACAAGTCAGGACAGGGACATAGAAAGGTGCTTCAAAATTCACCTTCGCATTGTCTTGATTCAGGGGCTTTTGCATCCTGATCTAGTACCTAAGAATCTGAAATCACAGTCAAAGATAAGCTCAGTGAAGGGACAACCTTGCCATTCCACTTTCCTCCAGCCATGCCCATTATGCAAACAACCAAGAGGAAACGTGCTGTAAGAATCGCTATGCCAGTAGGGTATCTTCTTACATTGGGGTGATCTTGTCATGGCTAGTTGTGCCCAATATGCAGCAAGAATCCACTGGCAACCTGATGCAAAGCAAATGTACCACACTATTGCATCTGGCCTTAAAAATGGAAAATATCCTTTGATGGTGTTATGTCCATCTTCTTGCCAACACTGGATAACTGCCCACAGTACCTGATTGCTCCCTACAGTGCACTTAACTTATATTTCTTTTAATGAATATATGGATTTAGTTTTTCACTGTTTCAGCTTTTAGTTTCAACATGAGAGGGAGATTAGTGCAGTGACAATAAGGCAAATGCATCAAATTATACCCACTCGGGAGAATTTGTCTCATCCAACTGCTAAACCATGATTCCTTGGCAGTTCCTTGCTCCTATCGCTCTTGATTAACCCATACAGTTATGGACGAGTACATAGTTCATTGAAAAGACAAAGTAAAGTTTAATTGCTGTTATTTTCATGATGAATGAAGACATCCCTGTCTTAGCTTCAAAAGGTTGGATGGTATAGCCACCAGAACGGGAGTGGGAAGGAAATGAAATATGAATGACTCTCAGCTGAAAGCATCGATCTGCAGCTCCTGGGATTTTTTTTTCCTCTTGGACAAATTGGGTGGCCATTAGTGTTAGTTCATATCTGAAGCAATATGTGTCATCCTTTAGCATATACTTCTGTCAGAGTGGAAGCTTGTGTTTCAACCCACTTTGAAACTGGATCACTGGGCTACAGCACTCCCTGTTTACCAACAATATTTATTTCCATCTGGCCCAACCATATCTATCTCCAGCAAGTCCAGCTGGATATCTTCTCTGCTATGGAATCCTTTCCAGGAGCTGTTATCAGCTATTATAAGCAGTATTCAAAACAGTTATGAGTTTATGAGTTAAAAATAACCAAAGCCAAAATGTATGATGTCTTAGCCAAAACTTAGCCTTTTCTTGATAGGTTAACTCGAGCTTCTTCTTAACTCAGGCACCATCCCTCTCCTCCCCCACTCGAGCACTGAGGCTGGAGGAGACAGGATGTGTCCTCCAACTGCTGACTCACAAACAGCTTCCCGCCCAAGAAACTGTTCTTGTGCTTGACTTATTTTATCCAGTGCAAACTATCTTTGTCTGACCTAGGACTGTGATGCTGACCTGTTTTAAATTGGTTTATGGATGTCACCACAAGTGGTCTGAAGCAGCTTGCAACTAATGGTTTCCTTGTATTATCTGTTTGAGCAGAAGACAATTACATTCTGTTTATTATCATTGCTTTGGCTAATTGCAGGATTTAAACCCCTAGTCACCATTTATGCAGTAGAAAAATAACCAAGAAACCTGAATTCCCACATTCCTCACATCATATATCGGCTCCACTCCTGCTCAGAAATGAAAATAATGCAAATGTCTAGTTAATTCAATGCGGGATCAGGATCATAGTTTTTAAGTTCAGCATTTTGGGATGAAAGGTCTGATACAAATATGAAAGATCATACACTCTCCGCACACAGGCTTAGATTTTCTTTCCTTTACCTACTGCCTCTGGATAGCTGAGATCCGAGTCATCTCATGTCCCAAGTGAAACAGCTTTAGTGGACTAAGGCCATGGCTATACTTACCCATGGATCGACGCTCTGAAGGTCCATTTTCTGGCATTTGATTTAGCAGGTCTAATAAGGACAAGCTAAATTGGATGCTCAGGGCATCCTGTCGACTCTGGTACTCCTACTCTTTGTGAGGAATAATGGCAGTCGACAGGAGCATTTCTCCCATTGACATCCTGCTGAGGGGATGGCACCAAAGTTCGAATTAAGATATGTTGAATCCAGGTATTTGGCTGGAGTTGAGCATCTTAATTCGAATTTATCCCTGGCCTAAGAAGAAAGAAGCTTTCAGTGACCATTGGTTAACTGGGGAGAGGATGAAAGTATGTGGGGAACCTTTCACGTAACTTGTCACATTTGTTTTAATAATTGCCAGTCTTTGCTAAGACAAAGCATGAACTAGTTATGTTCTCATACTTCCAGATTGAAAGTTCTGTAGAAAAGCTGTATAGGTAAAGTTACAAGACTTCTGCCTACGATGGACTGTTTGCTGGCCTGAGCCTGTGTTTTATGAGCAATAGCATTGGGAAAATATAACCTCCACTTTAGAAAAAATATTTTATATAAGCCTCAGTTTTCACCATTTATATTTCATTATGACACAGCCAGACTACTGCATATTTAAAGATAAACAGTTTAATCATTTATTCAACATACAACTTCCATTAAAACTACAGTATCCTGAAGTAACAACATCATACTCTCATGCATAGAAAATTAATGTTTATTAATATTATTGCTAAATATAATATTAACTCAATCCTTTTCTGTTGCTGTTTTGTTTGATTTCTATAGGCTGGAAATTAAATCCAGTTGTCGGTGCAGTTTATAGTCCAGAATTCTATGCAGGTAAGAGTACCACTGTACTTGTTAATTTAATCTTGCTTTGTTGATTAAAAAAAATGATGTTGTTGTTGAAAGTGTACAGATTGTTATAAGTTGATGTATTTTACATTAACAGGTTTATAAGGAAGGTTTTTACCAATAAACTGGGCAAATTAAAATATACCCTTATAATACATTCAAATATGACTTAATTGCTATTACATAATAGATAATATAAATCTGTAAAATACACAATAATATTTGTATTTTATGTACACTTTTATTTTACAAATATTATACCATCAACACATTCACTTCTTCCTAAGGAGTGGTTCATACTAATATTTGCTCTGGCAGCAGCCCTACGGGTACTCACGGTGCTGCCAGCCCTGCTGGTGCTCATGGCCCCACCATGAGCTCTGCAGCCCCCTCTCTTCCTGGCCCCGCCAGCTGCAGGCTCAGCGGACCTTCCTGTCCAGCAGATTCTGGTGGCCCTGCCAGCTTTCTGGACCAGCTGGCTGCAAGCTCTGCTATGCCACTGCCCTGCGGTCTCCGGTGCCCCCACTGGCTTCTCTGCCTGTGAGGTCTGGTGCCTCTTGCACTCTGCTGCCCCACTGGCTACACTGGCCAGCTCTGTTTCCAGCTGCTGGCAATCTCTGGTGCTGGGATTTTCTAGTCCAGCAATAACCATGGTCCAATAGGACCATGGATGTTGCTAGACCAGAGAGTCCCAAACCACAGAAGTTCAGCCTGTACTTGTGGAATCCATCTTTTATCTATCGAATCTGCACTGTGGCCAAGTTCTGCCCTTGGGTACGTGGACTCAGATCTCATTGGATTAAATGGGTTTGTGTTGCATCCATCTGGATGCAGAATTGGGGCATAATCAGTAACGCCTAGAAAACGTGCTGTGCTGGCATAACTTAAACTCCAGTTAAAGCCTGATTGAAAGCCCACTGAAGTTAGTTTGAGTCTCTTTGAAGCAGGCCCTCAGAGCACAGCTGACTGATATTCTGAAGAGACTGTTGAAAGTAAGTAGTTGACATGCAAAAGGCAAACAGTCACCGTGACTTTAAAAGATTCCATTTGGAACTGAAGTCACGTGAGTCTAAATTATTTTAAGTAATTCTATATTCATCTTCCCATGTGTCTGTTTTCACCTGCTTTTGTATGTATATGAGTATAGGTACTGGAACTGGAAGTGTGGGAGGTGCTGCAGAACCCACTGGAGATGGGGTGGGCTCAACTCTGGAGTGGCCTAAGGGATAGGGCACTCACCTGCAATGCACAGTGTGGATAGCCAACACATGCTGCTCCAGGGATGGACCAGACTTAGTTGTTTCTATTATAAACAGGGTTTCAGTTTGGTTCAACAGCTCTCCCAACTATAAAAGTGATCCCAACACCCCTGTTTCTGAGGAGCTAACAAACTTTTTCAAAGCAACAACAAAATAAGTACTTACTCAGTTAATTAAATTATTACATGTTTGGTTCATGTCCTTTAAATACTAACTTGGAGCTAAGACCAAAAGTATTTCATCCCAAAGGAAGATACATAGCTGCCACTATAATGATTACTACCTTCAAATGCTATAATATATGTATATACTAGCAGACTTACCCGGCATTGCCCGGATCCTTCAGGTCAAGGAGTTGGCGGGGTGGGGGGTGCACGAGTCAGGGCAGGGTCTTGGAGCTGTGGTGGGGGAGTGCAGAAGTCTGTGGAGGGTTGATGGGTGAGGAGGGGCTCAGGGTGTGTGTGGAGGGGGGCGGGAGATCCCATCAGGCATGGGCCTTTTCTCTCCCCCCAACCCATCCCCAGCTGCCAGGGGCATTTTATCTCCCCCAGTCCCTCTCCAGTTTCTAAGGGTGTTTTCACTCCCCCAGGGGCATTCTCTCTCCCTAGTCCTCCCTCCAGCCACCAAGGGCATTTTCTGTCCCCCCGGCTGCCAGGAGCACTTCCTCTCTCTCCCCAAGCCCCCCAGCTGCCAGGGCATTTTCTCTCTCCCAGACCCCCTGACCTGCCGGGGTGTTTTTGCTCCCCCAGTTTCCCGTGGCTTGCCAGGAGTGTTCCCCTCCACAGTCCCTTGGTTGCCAGGGTGTTTTCTCTCCCCATCCTTCCTCCAGCTGCCAGGGGCCCTTTTTTCCCCAAACTCCCTCCTCCCCTCAGACATACCCTCTAGCCCCTCCTGCACTGCAGCCAAGATCTAGGGGGAGGGAGCCAGTTACTTGGTGTGTTGGCAGGGAAGATGGCAGAGCCCCTGCACTGCTAGCCACTCCCTTGGTGGTATAGTTGTCCCTGGGTACACTCTGTAGGATAGCTTTCCCCTGCAGCTTTCTGAAAACTTCCACACAGTGTGCAGCGGCGGTCAAAAAGGCAAATAGGATGCTCGGAATTATTAAGAAAGGTATAGAAAATAAGACACGGAATATCTTATTGCCCCTGTATAAAACTATGGTACCACACATCTTGAATACTGTGTACAGATGTGGTCTCCTCACCTAAAAAAAAGATATT
>JANRFK010001605.1:29708902-29716402 GCA_030068395.1 Apalone spinifera | reverse complement strand
GAGCACAAAGCCTCCCTCCTCATCCCCAGAGTGGAGCAGCCACATTTAAAGTGGCTGCCACTGCGCTGTGCTTAAAGGTCCCAGTGAGGCAGCCGCGAGCCGTATCCAGTGGCTTGATAGGTCGAATCTGGCCTGCTGGCAGCCTCTTGCCCACCCCTGCGCTAGAGCAATAGTGCTTCTGTATATCTTCTATATCTCTTCTGTCATCTTTTTATTTATTTATTTTTTTATTATGAGTATAATGCCTACCTTTCCCATTGGCTTAGGGCAGTCTTGCAGCAAATCTTTCTGACAACCACCCAAGTCTTAACCCCATAACTAAGTACTACACTGTACCCTTCAGTCCTCCTGAGAAAGACTTTTTACTCAAGATGATGAATAATTGAGTGGTTTCTTATAATTAATAGAGTGTACAATATTGTTGCAAAGGCATGAAGAATCCCATATTCCCTGAGCAGATTAATTGTTTAGTATTGAGAAAGCTAAAAGACTATCTAAAAGTCCTTGATTCTTTAGACAGCTAATATTTTGAGCATGCATGAGCAGAGAAAAGGCAGCTTTTTTTTATAGAGTTCCTATTTGCAAGGGGGGGAAAGGGGTTTCAGATGTGAAATCTAGAGTAGAGGAATACCTCTTGGATAACAGGTGAAAATCTGGTGAAATATGAAGCATGGTTAAAACTTTAGGCATCATTATGCATGACAATATATTATCATATGGAAAAGCACAGGACTAGTGGGAGAGGAAGACATGTTAAAATAATTCAGTGAATGTAATCCAGCTGTAAAGATGTTGGATATTGTATTTCCTAATGTAGTCATACAACTAAATTATCTTTCATTTTCCTAGAAAAAATCAAGTTGTAAGGGAAAGTCACTAGCAAGATACTCAAATAAAAGTTTAAAGACTCCTTATACAGCTATATAGATATACTTTTCTGAGATTTTCGTAGGGGGTCTATGAACTATTAGGAGTCCTAAATATAAATGCTCCTAACTTTTAAATGCATTGGTTGATACTCTAGTGTGGCTACAAAGAAAAGTTGTGTTATTGACTTTCTGTTTTGTAGCTGTACAGTGCCTAGCACAATGGGATCTTGGTTCCTATCTAGGGTTCGTCTGCACTACTACACTACACATAATGAATACTAATGGTAATATTTTGGGGCCTGATCAGGCCTCTTGATCTGCCTCCTCCATGGGCAGGTCACAGTCACTCTGTTTAGAAGGGGGGTTTCCTTTCTCTCCCTTGGGCCCTGTACCTGGTTCAGGGTTCTGAGCAATGAGGGTGTAGGAGCCAGGTTGGTCAGGGTGTAGAGGATGTGCTTTGTCCCCTGCACAGCTGTGGCATGGAAAAGTTAATATACCTTTTTGGAAACTGTTACCAGAGGGAGTCCATTGAAGCTACTCTGACAAACAACTGTGAGGGGCCTCACGTGTGTGTGGAGGGAGGAACAGAGTGAGGAAATGGGGGAAAAAGTGAGAATAGCAGCTTCAGCGGTGTTACTGCGCATGCTCAGTACAAGCCAAGCAGCAAATCTGAGGGACTGACCCTGTCTGCCTCCCACGCACCCCTCCGAGCTTCTAGGGCACTTGAAAACTCTATTTTTTTTGGCAGATAACTTAGTAATTAGCTGACAGCAGCACTGTATCTAATTCCTATATTAAAAAAAATCAATACATATTAGATCCATTCAGCTTTAATACTAACATATTCTGACATCTTGTGGTAGGTCACTTAAGGAACACTGGTTAGGGTTAAAATTTTAATGTATATTCTTACTTTGTTACTAATTCTACAGACACACACGAACAATCATGACTCCTGGGCTGTATCTCTGCTCTGGGAGGGGAGTGGGGTCTAATGGGTTACATCAGGGGAGTTCTGTATAAGAATGTCAGAATCCCCAGACAGGGTTAGACTAGTGCTCCATCTAGCCCAATATCCTGTCTTCCAACTCTGGCAAATGGAATGAAGGAATGCAGAAGGAACAAACAGGTGAGGCAATCATCAAGTGATCCAATCCCGTTGCCCAGTCCCAGCTTCTGGCAAACGGGCTAGGGAAACCATTTCTGCCCATTCTGGCTAGTAGCCATTGATGGATCTATCCTTCCTGAACTTTATTGGAACCCTGTTATAGTTTGGGCCTTTCCACCGTTTTCCGGCAATGAATTCCACAGATTGACCATGAAGAAATAATTTCATTTGTTTGTTTTAAATCAGCTGCCTATAAATTTAATGGGGTGACCTTGTGTTATGTTATTTGTTCCTTCACTAACATTTGCTTATTCAATTTTTCCATACGCTTCATGATTTTACAGACCTCTAACATATCTGCCCACTCCAAGATGAAAAGTCCCAGTCTTTTTAATCTGCCCTCATATGGAAGCTGTTCCTTACCCCAAATCATTTCTGTTGCCTTCTCTGTACCTTTACCAAATAGAGTTTATCTTTTTTAGATGGGGTGACCAGATCTTCATGCAGCATTCAAGATGTGAGCATGCTATGACTTCATATAGAAACAATCTGATACATTTTATTTTATTATCTATTCCTTTCCTAATGATTCCCAATATTTTATAGATGGCAGCTACACATTGAACAGATATTTTCAGGGAACTATCCACAATTATTCCAAAATCTCTTTCCTGAGTAGTCACATCTAATTTAGAACCCCTCATTTTTGTGTATATAGTTGGGATTATACTTTTTCAGGTTTATTAGTTTTCATTTATCAACCTTGAATTCCATCTGTTCTTGTATTGCCCCCTCACCTCGTTTTATGAGATCCCTTTGTAAATCTTTAAAAGCGGCGAGGAGTCTGACGAAGTGGGTCTTTGCCCACGAAAGCTTATGCTCTAACACTTCGGTTAGTCTATAAAGTGCCACAGGACTCCTCGCCGCTTTTGCAGATTCAGACTAACACGGCTACCCCTCTGATACTTTGTAAATCTTTGTAGTCAGTTTTGTAAATAACTACTTTCAGTAATTTTATATCATCTGCAAATATTGCCAACTCTCTGTTTACCCCTTTTTCAAAATCATTTATGAATGAGTTGAACAGCACTGGTCCTAAACCAATACCTATCTCTGGAGCACATTATTTCTAACCATTATTTCCTATATTTTAACTGGAGTACCTGGCAAGGTTTTCATGATCATCTATTGATCCATCAATTATTTGAATGACAAGGCCTTTATTATCTTAATCACCCTGCCTATAAGGAAAAGCAGAGAACAGCACAAATTCTGTTGCATGTAAAGCCCTCATGTCCTAGATACCCACACAGCTCTTATGCAAACCTCATGCATGAAAATCAGAGACTCAAACTTTAAGGGGGGTACACACCCCCAGTTCCTCCTAAATAATACCCCTGTTCCAAGGGCCTTGTGTTGGACTGTCCCAACCCTCCTGCATATCCCATGGAATCCATCAGATTTTGGGAGTGTTTTTTGGGGGAGGAGTAAGAGGTAAACATTCCCTTTCCTCCAGATTATGTGATCCAAGAGAATCTCAGTGAGGAAATTCTTGTATAGTTTATCCCCTTGCCAAAAGTCCTGTGCTAAAGATTTTAATGTGGAAGAGGGTGATCTGAGCCTTAATGTTAATAAAATAACCTGCAGTGAGAAAGGGCAAAATAACACACAGGTGCTTTCAGTAGTCACCAGTATATTCATGTGTGTAATAATAATGGAATAGTTAAGCTTTATTATACAACTGGAAGAAACCTCGAGACTCATCAAGTCCAGTTCCCTGCACTCATGGCAGAACCAAGCACCTACTCTACTCTACTGTACTCTCTATACCATACCAAGCACCATTTATACTATACTATGAGAGGTGTTTATCTAACCTACTATTAAAAATCTCCAATGGTGGAAATTCTACAATCTCCCTAAGCTTAACCACCCTGACACCTGTGCCAGACTTTGTCTGATGCTGCTCTTTACTTCTGTGTTGGTTCTCCCACTTCAGTAATAATTCAGACTTTGCTAAATAAATCACCCAGTCCTAAGTGTCATGGGTGCCTTTGGAAATCTGATCCCAGAATGGTAGTTCACATGGAACATAGGGGTGGATTTAGTCCACCTGCTCAGCTGTCAGCACCTCAGAACACTAAGATGTTTGATATACAAGTAGAGGTCCAAGTTCTCTCACAGTTGGCAGCTGAGATCCAAGCATGGGAATCCCTTTTTAATGCTCATTTCATAAAGTTTGATAAGTAATTTCTTATTGCAACTTTGGTTTAAGCTTTAGAAACAAATATCTGTTTGTAATTAACATAGGAAGCATTGTGATATAGCACATGTGAACATGTAATTATGTAGTGGCAGAGGAAGCAGAGAACCTCTGATTAAATGGGAAGAACCTGTATGGGGGAGATTCCCTCCTTTTCTCTTTCCAGGGTACCCATCCCTACAGTGTTTTATCTCTAGGGTTTTATCCCTCGGCTAATCTTTCCTTTTCTCTGCTAAGTGGCATGCTCTGGTGCTCAGACGGATGTTCTAGAAATGCCCCTGCATGAGTGAATTTTTGAAGCTTAATAATTGTTTTCCAGGTACAATACTTTTAGATCTTCAGATAAAATGTTCACTATATAGTATATGCAAAGCATAACTTTTGTGTAGTGATACTGTGGTTTTCTAGTCAATATATTTCTATTTTCTTTGTAATCTGATTATATGTGTGACATACCAGGGTACAGTCCAGAATACGTGGGGGCTGTGTCACTCCTCACCTGCAAGCTTGGTTGCCTTCTAACATGCAAGCCTTGTCCTGAGTGTCTGTGTCAATTACATCCTGGTTCTCACCAGCCTGTGCTGTGCTGCAGAGTAAATCCAACACCCCCAGTCCTGGATTTCCCTCCAAAATGTATGTCCTGTGCTGCTCAGTCTTCTCCTGGACAGTACAAATATTTGAAGTCCATTATTCCCCTAAAGGAATAATATGCCAAATAATTATCATGAATTGTGCTACCCAGACACTTCAATTTAAACTCACTGTAAGATGCCAGTGTAGACTTAGCCTTAGTCCTACCTTGAATGCCAGGAACTGGACTAGAAGACTTATCAAGGTCCCTTCAGTCTTTCTATTTTATGGTGGTTCTACTTGGGCAGGGCACTGGGATTTGGAAAATGTGTTAATGACATCATATGAAAGAATCTTATGATTTCACGAACATTGTTGCCACACATTTGTTACCAGGACAATACTGACCAGCAAATTATGAGTTTTCAAATGTTATCTTATAAGACACACCATGTACAAAGATTATTATAGTAGTGCACAGGTTGTGAATAGGAGTGTATTCCATTACACTGAGCCTTTAGTTTTGAGCTCTTCTGTCATCTAAGCAATTTCTCCCTCTAAATATATTGTAGGACATTATTAGTTAAACGATTAAGTTGTTTTCTAAATACAGACAAATTAACCAAATATTGTTTAATATCCCTTATGTTAATTACACCTAAATGTTTATTTTCAAAGCATAAAATGAAGCTGTAACCACTGTTTAAAAAATTTAATGTTAAAGTACTATCATACAAATGGTAAAATCCCAGTCAGATTAACAACAGTGATGACAGTTAATGCATTTCTAAAACTTCTATGGAGCTGTTACAACCCATTACAGTCGAAATATTGGTTTATGAAAAATTAATAAAGCCAGTAGAAAATGGAATTCAACATCTGTACTAGCTATTTACACAGAAAGAATCACCCAGAATTAATTATGCCTTATGCTATGTTATAATGAGTTTTTCATTAAAATGTATACTATTATGGAAACTAAACAAGGATTATTCAAAGAATATGCCAATGGCTGTTATTTTTTTAGAGAGATTAAATTAGTTAATTGGTTGTACATTTAAATCTGCAAGGTTAATCAACATATAGTTATCATTGTGTTCAAGTCTGCGTATTTTAATTTAAAAATTAATAAATATAACAATTCTTTCCATTTTAAGTATGTGGATATCCTGCATAGTATTAATTATAAGGTGCAATAAAATAAGGGTTTAATCCTGCTCTCATCCAAATTTATAAAAGAATTTCCAGTGACTTGATTGATGAAGGCTCAGCTATAGGGAAGTTTACAGTAGGAGCTGGTGGAAAGTGCTAACTAAACAAGAAGTAAGTCAGTGAAAGTTTGACCACTGCTTTCAATAAAAGTATCCCCCAAATCTCATATTTTATTATCTGAAAACACCAGTGGGTACCAGAGAGTAGAGTAACCTCATGTACAAGTGTGATGGAGATTAATACAGAGTGAGATGCTCCATGGAACCTCATTGACTTCCGTGAAGCAGAGTAAAGAGGGTGCTCAGTGGACATTGATTGGCTGCTCCAGACATAAGTTGCCACTGTTACAAAGATCAAAGATGGGACAGGCCATAAAAGAAGTTCAGGGACAGTCATGAGAGGTATAGGATGAAGGAAGCAAGTGAGTATGAAAGAATAGGTGAAAGCAGCAGGTTACAGACTGGGATAGAGTTACAAGTGTTTTGAGAGTAGAAAAAAAAAGTTGAACTACATTTGGAAGAAGAGAGGAAATCAGTGCAGAGACAAAGAAGAAAGAAACTATAGCCAGAGCAACAGGGAGGGGAAAAGTCTCCAAATATCAGTGTCTCATGTATGAAATAAGTTGTACTTTGAAAAGACAGAGAGATTTCCTTCCTCTTTTCTGGGGCTACAAGTTGCACTTTTGCCTTCCCCCATACACACACTTAGGCTACGTCTACACTGCAGTGCTATTTTGGGATAGCATTCCGCGTCTTTTGAGCATGCCCGTTATTTCAAAATATAACAGGCTCACTATTCCAATGTCTCTGTAAACCTCATTCCACAAGGAGTAAGGGACGTTTCGGAATAGTGTTTTATTTCTAAATAAGTGCTGTGTAGACAGCACCAAATTTCAAAATAAGCTATTTTGTAATTGACTCAAAATAACCTATGTAATTTGCATAGCTTAAATTGCGTAGCTTATTTTGAGCTACAGGTGCAGTGTTGACACACCCTCAGAGAGCTAATGTACTGGTACAGATCTTTCAAGTTTGTGAAGATCCCTTGCCTCTTAGGTTGTAAGATAAACTTACAATTTTGTTCATCAGCTATTTAGATATTGGCATAGACAGTACGCTTATTAAGTTTGCAGATGATACCAAACTGGGAGGGCTTGCAACTGCTTTGGAGGATAGAGTCATATTTCAAAATGATCTGAACAAACTGGATAAATGATCTGAGGAAAATAGGATGAAGTTTAATAAGGACAAATGCAAAATGAAAACTCCACTTAGAATGCAACAATCAGTTTCACGCATACGGACTGGGAAGCGACTGTCTAGGAAGGAGTACTGCAGAAAGGGACTTAGGTATCATAGTGGACCACAAGCTAAATATGAGTCAGCAGTGTGATGCTGTTGCAAAAAAAGCAAACAGGATTCTGAGATGCATTAACAGGAGTGTTGTGAGAAAGACACGAGAAGTCATTCTTCTGCTCT
>JANRFK010001605.1:29686764-29708802 GCA_030068395.1 Apalone spinifera | reverse complement strand
GAAATTGCATGGAGGGCCAGGTCAGGAAGGCTAAAGGAGGCTATTTGTCTCCAAACAGCCAGACATGGCTCACCTACCCTCTAGCCAACCTCACTACTACCTGTCCTTTACCTCCCAGAATCCTTGTTCCCTATCCAACCCACACCTGCTCCTTGTCCCTGACCCTTGCTACCCACCCCCTGACCACTGTCACAGAACCCTCCTGCCCACCTCCTATTCAATCTTCATTCTCCATGCTCACCAGTACCCCTCATCCTTCCGGGATCTCTGCCCCCTATACAACCTCCCCTGACCTCCCATCCTCTGACCACACCACCGGGAGCAGAAGGGCTGGTGGTGCTGCGGCCAACCTTCCTAGCAGGAGAATCAACCATGCATCTCAGTTGCTGAAGAATCTGAATCTGCAGGGGCAGGACCCCTACTTGCTGTGCTGCCTGATAGTTGGGCTGTCCCCTCCAAGGAAGGCTATTGTTAGTCCACTCCTTGGCAGGTGCTCGGGGCCGGACTAAAGGGTCTGACATGCCGGATGTGGCCCACGGACTGCAGTTTGCCCCCTCTATTGAAACAAAGCATGCACATATATTTGCCTATAAATTAGCTATGAAATATGATTAGAATACCTCCCTCTTTAAAATATTTAGGTCAGGGATATCAAACTTCCTTGTGAAGAAAACTGAATTTTAATCATGTTCTGTGGGCTGGTGTGTGAATTTAAGAGCACATGCTCTCTTAAACTTACAGAAGAACTGCCAGTGACATTAGAGGGAGGTTTACACAAGGATCAGTAGGAAAATGGTTTTTTTACATAAATAACACAGCTTATAG
Source organism: Apalone spinifera (assembly GCA_030068395.1). NCBI lineage: Eukaryota > Metazoa > Chordata > Testudines > Trionychidae > Apalone > Apalone spinifera. Next base: position 29,707,977 of record JANRFK010001605.1, on the reverse strand, counting down.
TTAATACCATTTATTGTTGTTCAGTACCTTAGTGCAATGTTAGCTCACTTAATGGGGAAACGTTGCATTTCTCTGTCTCTCAGCTATCTTTCCTATCCTTATGTGTGTCTTCCTTTCTTCCTCCTGCCTTTCTCCCCTTCATGTAACATCTACCAGTTTCCGTCCCACTTGTGGCCATCACTCTCTCTTTTCCCCAATTCATTAGTAAACGTGGTTAGTCATGAAAGTGTTAATTTGAAGCAGATAACTTTGTTGTTAGGCTTTAGCATTAAGCCCTCTGAGATTAATGATGGCTGCAGAATTCACACCTTGCAGAGACATTGTTTCCGGCTGTTCACAGATACAAGAAGAAACATTGCATTACATATGCTCAATTTATATTCAGAAGGCTATCTTTGCCACTAAGAGGACAAACTTTTTTCTGGTTTTGTTTTTGTCAACTCACAGGGGCATGGCCAAACAGGATTATGGATTCACTTCACAACAGAGTGGATTAGGGATAGTTGCTTTTATTAATCTCACTGCATCACTACTATTACAGAGTTAATACTACCAGATGGTTACACAGCTATTGCAAAGTGACACATCAATAAGCACAGGCAGAGAAATGCATAAGAGAAAGTAACAGGCACTTAGAAATGCATATGCCCCTTCAGTCTGCGGGGAGTCCCATTCCTGTTACCTCGCACCAGGCCGCAGTGGATGTAGCTCCAGCTGGGGGAATCCAGGGCACCCTCCGAGGTCTAAGTCCCTGGTGAGACTCACCAGGCACGGGACTCCCTACACTAATTATACTACGGTTGTTTACCAGGTTTGTGTGTACTGGCTCAATGCCATTCTTATCACTTTCACGAGCTGAGTCCGAGGTCAAACTTGTTTACCACTTAGTAGTTTCCCAGCTCGAGGCATGGTTAAAACTGATAAAGCCCAGCTGCTGTTTGTGTTTTCCTGTGCACAGTTAGGACAGAAACTTCCATCCTAGCCTGCTGAGCTGCAGGCCCCACATATGACTATTATGTGACCATTTTAATTTCACATTAAAATTCTGTGCAGGTGATAAAAATGTACCAAGTGGATGAGATATCATTCTATTCTGTAGAAATGTATCAAACACATATGTTGCCAGATTTCACATGGCTTTCAGAATTTTCCTTGTCATATTTATTAATTGGCTAAACAAAATAAATCTATCGAGAGTCTGGCTCTGTAACATCCTAATTGAGAGAGAGACTCTATTTCCTTCCTGTTGATTATAGCTCCACTTCTTTATCTTGTTAAAAAACAAGTCTGTAGTTTTCTTGCCTTGTTTTTTGTTTTTAACTTCAGCATTGTTGATATATTTTTACATTCCCCACACAGTTAAGTAGCTTCTATAACTCCCAGCAGGGCATCTTTTGAGGCTACTTCTACTTGCAGTCCAAGTAAACCTACATTTTTTATTAGAAATGTTCCTCGGGATTGATATAGGTGTAAGAGTGAGGTCCCAGCTTCTACAGTCAGTGAAAGTCATTCATTTTCTAAGCACTTGAACTGGCTTTTCCAGTCAGTGACGGGATGTAACCTGGAAATCCTAACTCTGATATTCTGATATCATACAGATGACATAAAGATAGATGTGGGCCAACCTATAGACTGGACCTCAGGACAGAGCCCTACATGAATGGAAGGTGCCTAGCAAATGACAGGCATGAATGTAATAATAGTAATAATTAATAATAAATGCAGAGCAATAAACAAAGAATCTCTCTGAATAAAATAAAAAAACAAAACGCAAGGTGATCATTAAAATAATTGTTTATTCAGATCTGAGTGGGGATACTTACCATGTCAGAAGTTAATTATAGTTATTCACATGAATGCATAGCTCTGATTAAGGGAGGAATAACAAAGTCAGAAAAAAAGATCAGTCACAGAGAATGGGCATGCAGGCAAACCAACTATTTTAAAATATTATGTAATATCATTAATATAGTTTATTAGAGTGAAAAACAACTCTTCTGTGTGTCAGACCCTTATTATATCTGCCAGCCTAATCCTGAAGTAGCTCCAGGTTGTCATTCATACCAAATGAGATGTTGGACTGTTTTCAAAATACATGGCCTACTCACTGTCCTTCCATTTCCTGTCTAGCATAGTCCCTTCATTTTAGGATGCCAGATTACAAATTCTCCATCATATTTGCTCATCTCCTGCACTGAGGTTTAATACAGCTCCTACACAGATGTTTCAAGTAACCAACATTTCATTATTTTTTATAAAATAATGTGGTCTATAAGGCTGCCTTCTGAAACAGGCTTAAAATGAGACATAAACGTCTGTTTTTCTACACATTTTTTTCTTTGTTAAATTTGTTTGGGGGGAAAAAAAGGAATTCTTGAACTGAACTGAAATTAGAACTTTTGGAGAGTTCACAAACGATTTGTTGTCAGCATTACATTGTATTTGCTTGTGCCTCTGCAGTTCCAGGGCCTGGAACTTTCTGAACGAACAAGTACAGGGATCATGCATCACGTGTCGGGTAGTTACAATCTTTTATACTTTTTGGTTGTGAAGGCAGCAGAATTGTCTAGTGGTGAGGGAAGGGGATTTTGGTTACACAAAAGGGAAGTGAACTTCCCAGCAAAGAGAGACAGATATATATGCATTAGCTCTGCTTGATATAGTACCCCAAATACTAGTCTGGTCACAGCAACATGATGGCAATCTAGGCTAGCCACCTAAGTACAATCCTGCTCAGTCCCCAGGTATTTATGGAAATGGCTAGCCTGAACCGCTAGCTGTGCCACTGTGGCCATGCTGTTTTTAGGCACTTGTCTCACTGCTGTGTGGAGTAGCTCACAATTGTGAGGGCCTACATCCGGACAGACTTACCAATGTGATGGTGTGTTCCGTAATTATATTTTACCACTCCAGCAGCAATTGTGAACTCATGGATCACTATACCAGTCTTACGACAGGGTCAAAGACAGTCTCCTCAGACTATCCAGTCTATCTTGTCACTCAAACTATCTGGACTTTGTGATAAAGGCCATCTAAACCAAATATCACACCACATCAAGTTGTTCCTTGTCCCAAGAGACCACATGAATAGGCACCAAAGACAATGCTGGTAGCCAAATCTATAGTAAACTAATTAAAGGTTTATTTGCTTTATATAAGTATAAGTAGAGGTGAATCTCAACCTATAATTCCAAATGATAGCAGAAGATATAGCGATCTGCTAGTTTCTAAAAAAGTCTGTCATGGCTACCCAGAACAACTCTGGGGAGCTGTGTCTTCTCATTTACTTATTCCTCCCTGTTAGAATCTAAAGAATCCAGAGATGAAGGATCTTTCCTTGAATCCATTCTTATAGCTTCTTCTCACAGAAAACAAGCTAGCAGGGTCTCTACCATGTGTGTTTTTCCTTTGATGACAGAGGGAGGAATGCATTTTAAGTGTTTGACCTTTGATCATCACACACATGCTTTGAAATTAGCACTTTTCTGTTTCAAGTTCTTCATTTGCATTTCAGAAGGCTTCTTTCCTGTCTAATGGGTTGTTTAGTTACAGGAATATTTACACTGTAAATGTTGTTACATTATAACAGGATACAGATAAGTGACAACAATGCAAATACTTATCAAATACTATGCTAGAATGTTAAGGAAGGAAGATGCTGATCAGCAAGGCCCACAGATGGGTGAAAGGGGGTAGGACCAGTGGAGAGCATTAATATAAAACATTGCATAGCTTTAAATGAGCACGTTCTCTATTATAAGAACAAATTAAAAACAAAACGTCTTTAACTGGGATGACTTTACATGAGGAAGCTCATGATACCATCTAAATGTTTTTAGTCTTTAAGGTGCTGCTAGACTATTCATTGTTTTTTTAAGTTTTTCTAGTTACAGACTAACTCAGCTGCTCCTCTGAAGTTTTAAGAGAGGAGTCACTGTACAGTGAAGACTCAGTTGAAATTAGAAATGGAGTTCTGAAAGCCAGCTTGAAGATAATTTTCAGTCTGGACACTAGAAATAGTTGTATTATAACTAGATAAAGAGGTGAGATTTATTGGCCTGATTTTCAAAGCCTCTGAAAATTCCATTAACTTCAATTAAAGAATTCTGAGTTCTTCGTACTTCTGAAAATCTCTTTGAAAATCTGTGTGTGTGTTACAAACATGTACATACAATCAAGTTCAGTTGTAGTAAAATTTCCATGCAAGACAATTGTAGTTGTTGAAATGCTGCTAGCTCCATTCCCATTTATCTTCTTACACTGTTTTCTGAACAGCTCTGGCCAGTTTTCAAACTTGGAATGTTTTGGTGGTAGTAAATGAAAAGGGAGTAAAATGAATTTCACTAGACTGACACCAGGCGCATCATGTACTTCACTCATTAGTTATTGATGACCTTGTGAGATACGATAACAAGTGAATATAAAATCTGCAGACAGAATCAGCTCGTATATTCTGATTTATATAGTGGTTGAGTTTTTATTGGCGGACTATTTTTTTATTGACTTTCACTTACATTGGAGCTAATTAAATCAATTAGGCATTTATATTTTGAAACTTCAGTTTTCCTGTAATTCTTTTTCATCGTGAGTGAATGCATTGTGGAAATGACTTGCACCACATATAACATGTGCTTTCAGCATTTTGTGCTCTATGACATGCATGCCAATGAAGTGAGAGGTATGTTATGTCTTTGCTTTTGTACTCTCACTACTTTTTCACAAGCTAACACTGTCGTGGCCTACACTAAATTCACAGGCATAAACCAGGTGTGAAGGCATGACACCATTGACATGCTTTTTACATGGCCACTGTTGTGCTGTGCACCATTTCTGTTATTATTATTTTTATTTCTATTATGGAAACATCCAGACTCTGAGACTGGGCCACATTGTGCTGGGCACTGTACACACAGTCTTAATATGAGAAACAGAGACGGGCTCATGGACGTGGTATAAATTAGGTTTTGTATAAAAAGTATCGGTTGTCAGCTCACTTGTTCCTTAGTCATTGTCAAGTATTTTGTAGACATTACAATTAAGGTGAGTTTCAAGGCAGATAATGTAGTGGCTTCACTGATTTTTACAAGGAGCTTCTCCCATGTACAGCATAAAGAGCAGATGAGAGAAAGTGCAAAGGTAATTGAGGCAATAATGAGCATGTTCTCATTACGACAGAGACCAACATCATTGGCAGAGAAGAGATGGAGAGGAAAGGTCATGGTCTCAATAGCATATGAGATTTGATAGACCTCGTGAAGGATCTTAACAGTCACAATAAATTATTTAATATTGGATTATTACTATAGCCCTATACATGAGGCTATACTCAAGAACCAGTTAGAAACAACAGTTGGTGCAGAACATGGCTTTTTAAAAGCCACAAAAATATATATAAAATTGGCTTTTTCATAATCAATTGAACAGGCTTCATATTAGCTTCCAACAGCCATATGAGGCCTTGACTTTGATTTGTAAAACTCAATAGTACTTCATTAGGTCTTTTGGATACTTATGGGTCCCCTTTTTTTTCCCTATTCCACTTCAATTCTTGGACTAAAACCTCCTGGCTATGTCTACACTGGCGGCTTCTTGCGCAAGTAATATGCAAATGAGGCTAATCGTGGAATATCGCTAAGCCTCATTTGCACACCTAATGAGCCACCATTTTTTTCAGAAGAGGTTCTTGCGCAAGAAGGAGCATCTACACTGCCCCTTCTTGCGCAAGAAAAACCCTCTTGCGCAATGCCGTCACACCTATTACTTGAGAGGAAGAACGGCATTGCGCAAGAGGGTTTTTCTTGCGCAACAAGAGGCAGTGTAGATGCTCCTTCTTGCACAAGAGCCTCTTCTTAAAAAATTGTTGGCTCATTAGGTATGCAAATGAGGCTCGGCGATATTCCACGGTTAGCCTCATTTGCATATTACTTGCGCAAGAAGCTGCAAGTGTAGACATAGCCCTAATGTTTAACTAATTGGGAGTTGAAGTTTCTCTCTAGAGGCCTCAATCCTGTAATTTTCTCACCTAGAGGAGTCACTCTGGGGTTTTCCTATCTTTAAGGCCAGGATAGACTCTGGATTTAAGTGTTTGCTTGTAGATAGTGTAGCAGAGATGAGTAATTTTTGAGGGATGTCACTTTTGTCTCTTAAGAAAAGAAATTTTTAAAAAGCTTTTTTTTCCAGTTGTATTTATTTATCATAGACAAAATGGGGCATGATTCTTTTTATAAATAAAATATTCTGTTTGTAGAACAGATCCTAATTACCTGATGTAGAAAACATAGAAGAAATAATTTTGTTGTTCTACAGGCAATATATTTTTAAGCCTATTAAAGCACAAGGCATACCATATTATATGTATATTAATAACTAACGGACAGACTTTGCAACCCTTACTTGTTTGGTTGAAGACTTCATGTGAACAGCACAAATGGGACTTCTTGTCAGAGTAACTGCTCACACAAGTCAGTACAGATTGCATGTAATGTTATTGCAAAATGGTAGTCTTTCTGTTAGATTTTTCTGGCCCACATGTGTGGAGTGTGGCATGGTTGAATTAATCCATACTGAATAATAATTTCAGATTATCCGTTAGGATTCTTTCAGTTAGGAATGAACACAGTGCTGTTCACAGCCAGAAGGAGCAGCAGTATAATGCATCTTCAACTAAGAAAATGAGTAGGGAACTAGTCTTTTTTTCAATACAGAATGAGTAGAGCCCTGCAAAATCCTAATATCCAGCCAAGACCTCCCTCACTGCAACTTGAGACCATTGCTCCTCATTCTGCCATCTGTCACTACTGTGTACAGCCTCTCTCCATCCTCTTTGGAATCCCCCTTCAAGGTAGTTGAAAACTGCTATCAAATCCCCTTATACATCTCTTCTGTAGACTAAATAAGCCCAAATCCCCCAGCCTCTCTTCATAAGTCAAATGCTCTAGCCCCTTAATCATTTTGATTGTTCTCTGCTGTACTTTCTCCAATACATTCACATCCTTTCTGTAATGGGGGCCTCAGAATTTGACACAATACTCCAGATGTGGCCTCGCCAGCACCGAATAAAGGGGAATAATCACATCTCTAGATCTGCTGGTAGTGCTCCTCCTAATGCAACCTAATATGCCATTAGCCTTCTTGGCTACAAGGGCACACTATTGACTCATATCCACTGGAATCTGCAGGTCCTTTTCTGTCAAACTGCTGCTTAGCCAGTTGTTCCCCAGCCTGTAGTAGTGCTTGGGATTCTTCCATCCCAAGTGCTGGACTCTGCACTTGTCCTTGTTGAACCTCATGATTTACCACATGATTTGTTTAGGATGTTTATTTTTTCTTATAGAAGTCAGCATCTAGCCCTAAGTAAAGGGGATTGTATAGCTGTCACAGTGCTGGGCCTTTAAGGGAGTCAGAGGCCCAGCTTATAATGACAGGTTCCATTCAAGAGAATGAGACCACCCAGGTCCATCTGTAGAGAATTAACAGCCTAACTAGCTAAAAGGCAGCTAAGTTTAGGAGAGGTCACTTATTTTCACTTTTCTCCACTTGTTTTCAAGTTCCTGTGAAGAAAGGATGCTCTAGAGGAATGGAGGTCTTAGGGAGTTTGAACTAGGTAAAAGCTCAATAGGCAGGTATGCCGGAATAGACTGAGCAAACAGGAAAGCGACTACAAAGGCTTTCCGTGTTGGGATACCTGAAAGACATGCTGAACAAACAGGGGAAAACTACATAGCTCTTGATGCAGTAGAGAAGCCTGAGGCCCTTATCACAGAAGGGGCTGCTGCTAAAACCTAAACACTTTTGTTGTAGGACTTCTAAGTTTTATTAGGGCTCTGAAGAAAGAGCCTTTAAACCCACGTACCAGTGCTCCTTTTAGAAAGCTTTATTAAAGGGAGATATATTGCTGCTAAGTAGAATGATTGGCTTCTCCTCAGCCAGATTGTTTGTCACCTCCTAGTCACCTCATTAAGGAGATAAGGAGGAACTGAAGCAGGCCATAGAAATACTACGCCCAGCCACAAGGGACTTCTCAGGAGGTGATGGTGCCCCTTTTACAGTAACTAAATGTTCTCCTGTACATCTGAGTTTGAGATAAGGTTTATTTAAAAAGATTCCATAATAGAGTTAGGAAAGAATCACTGGTATGCCTTTTCCATACTCCCCAGACTGCTTCCGTGGCAGCTGAGCCTTTATGACATTCTTCATTTTGGTTCTCTTCTGTACCTCAGGGCTCACATTGACTGTCGCTCAGCTCCAGGCTACTTAATCCTAAATGATCTACTGATGCCTGTCTCAAGAGAACCAGATGATGTGGAAAAAAATCAATTAAACCAAACTCATGGGCTATGCTTGCAAGATTAGGACTTTGCAGCTGCTGTGCAGGGAAGCTGATTCATCCTTTACAGAGTTGAGGAGCAGAACCTCAGTTGATACTGTATATTTTGTCATATTTCCACTGAGATGATGGAACTCTGAAAATTTACACCAACTGCAGATTTGCCCACTTGTTTTAAGGTTCTTTGTTTTTTCATGGTATGATTAGTGGCAAAGCAAATATGAGGTTCCATTGTTCTGCATCAGGCCTTATCACCAGAATTAAAGGGAAAACATGGGAGCGTAAGAATAATAATTCCTGTTACACTCACAGAAATGAAAAATAATCAGTACACTGTAGTGAGAAAGGAAAAAAAATGAGGGGAAAATCTGGCATATTAAAACAGAGTTGTGGTAGAAGCCAAGGTGAATGGAGATCATAGAATTCATGTCAACTTTAGAACTTTCAGATTGATACAACTGATTACAATAAAAAGGTTGTGATTATGTGATAGAAGTATTTCAGGGCACAGATAGTCTGTTCGGCATTTGTTCACTTGTGGATAGTTTCCCTGATTGTTTAATAGAAGTCTGTACTTTGAAAAAAAGTTATCTAGTTGCTACAGCATTAAGGCACTCTATCTAGGTAACTCAATAGAATGAATGAATAATAAATAAGGTCTTGATTTGCCTCCATTGCTGCAGGTATGTGTGAATTTCATCTCTTTGATAAGGGTAGCTGTGCCCTTTTTCAATGTTGAATTCAAGAGAATTCAACGTTTGGGTGCATTCACTTGGTGTGATTTAATAAGAATCTGTAGATAGAAAACATCAGTATCTAATACTGTATTCCAGACTGGTGGGAAGTAAGTTTCCCTAGTGTTGACCAGACTTTTTAGAGTTAAGTACACAATAAGTTTGAGCATTTAATAAAAAGTCATTTTGTGTTATTTGATTAATTAAAAATAACTCCTGAAAAATGCTTTCATTGTTCAAAAACATCATTTAGAAAAATACTCATGTATCTCAAAAGCAGCAAGAATTGATTTTTCCAACTATAAAATAACCCAAAAAACCCTTTGCTATCATGCAGAAGCTCAAGACATTTTAGCCCAAATAATAGGATTTTTCTTAGAAAAAAACCTTTAGCAACCTAATCAAAGGGCCTTATAATGGAAATAGTTTCTTAATTATAGGTTGCATTTGAAAATATACAGGCGGATGAGTATGAAGTTGAAATGGGTTTTGTCATTGGAATTAATGCCCTCATCATAACACAGTATCCTCTTGAAGTTCAAGAAGTAGTTCAGAATTAGTATGGGATGTGGCTCTGTGTGCAATATGTTCACCAGTAACGTCTGTTGGAATGGACTACCTAAAGATTACCAATTAGACCACACTACTTCCTGCTTTCCCATGACACTGGCAGCCTGGTTAGCTATTTTTGTACTATTTTTGTTTTATTTCTATTACTTGCCCAGTATTTTTCAAAGCATATTTTGTCCAGAAAATATATGTTGAGAACTTTAATTAGAATCTGATTTCTTATAAAAAGAAACAGAAAATCTGGGAACCTTTATTAGGTTCTGCTAGGATTTAGTGTTCTAGAGGAAATGTAGTATTTTATTCCTTTGGGATTCTGTAAATTGCCTCCGGTATATTGACATTTTCCCTGAGGATTTTACTGTAAAATAATTAAATTTTTGCCTATATCTGTTTGCTGAAATTTAAGTACTTTGAATGCCAAAATGAGACACCTCAAAAATCTTGAGCCTTTGTTTGAGTGAATTCTAATGAAATTGTAGTATCTGTCAAAAGTAATCTAGTAATAATAATTTGGGTACTTAGCTTAATTTTATATATTAGTTCAAATGATGAACTTAAAAATAAAATTGGACAAGACCAATTTAGTAACATAAATAAAGCAGGCACCTGCTTTTTTGAAGAGAAATGTGTCCACCTGAATAGCAGTGTAAATAAGTCATATAATTGTACAAAGTGAAAACAAGAGGCTCTTCATCTGTTTGAGTGCTGCTAACAAAAGTAAAAAGTTATTTAATCATGGGCAGCTTAGAAGAGGCAATGTGTTGGCTAGAGACTCTTTAATATTTTCTGATTAAAAAATAGAATCAAGGTAAGTAAGCTTTATAGATGGAACAGCTAATAGATTATATAGGATGGGTTCCAAATATAAGAATTTTCTGAGCAATCAATTGAAAGAAATGCTTCTATGTTTAAATATATTTTAATGTAAAAAGTAAATCTTGTGTTTTTAATAATATCTAATAAGAATTAAGGAATCTATTTGCAAGTATCTACAAGATAATAAGGTAATAGGGAATACTCAGCGTGGATTTGTCAAACCAACCTGATAGCTTACTTTGACAGGGTAACAATCCTGTGTTATATCTAGACTTTAGTAAGGCTTTTGGTACAGTCTCGCATGACTCTCATTAACAAAATAGGAGAATGCAACCTAGATGGAGCTACTACGTGGTGGGTGCGTTACTGGTTGAATAACGGTTCCCAGAGAGCAGTTAGGAGTATTTAAACAGTCTGGCTGGCCTAATGGGTAGGGTTCTGCTGGGATCAGTTCTGGGACCAGTTCTGTTGAATATCTTCATTAATGATTTAGATAATTGCATAGAGTGTAGACTTATAAAGTTTGTAGATGATAAAAAGCTGGAAAGAGTTCCAAGTACTTTGGAGGATAGGATTGTAATTCAAAATAATCTGAACAAACTTGAGAAATTGTCTGAGGTGAATAGGATGAAATTCAGAAAGGAGAAATGCAAAATACTCCACTTAGGCAAGAACAATGAGTTGAACACATACAAAATGAGAAATGACTGCCTAGGAAGGAGTACTTGTGGAAAAGTATCTAGGAGCCAGAGTGTACCACAAGCTAAATATGATTCAATAGTAGGGATGTTAAAAGGTTAACCTGGTAAACATACCAGTAGGCATGAGGCTTACTGGTACGCTTACTGATTAACCAGCCTTTGCTGATGAACTCCGGTGATGGCCAGCCATGCCTGACCAAAGCAGCCTTGGCCCTGGAGGGGCCAGTGGGAAAGGCAGCTGGACCTCATGGCAGCAATGGGACTGACAACAGGACCCCTTGGCTCTGGTGCGTCTGGGTGCGGAGCCAGGCAGCAGGCCCTGAGTTAAAACAGTTATCTGTTTTAACATCCATAGGCAATGATGTAACACTGTTGCAAAAAAGGCAAACATCATTCTGGAATGTATTAGTAGGTGTGTGGTGAACAAGACACACAAAATAACTCTTCTTCTCTAGTCTGTGCTGAGTAGGCATCAGCTGGAGTATTGTGTCCAATTCTGAGTGCCGCATTTCAGGAAAAATGTGGACAAATTAGAGACGGTCCAAAGAAGAGCAACAACAATGATTAAAGGTCTAGAAAATATGACCTATGCAAACAATTAGGTTTGTTTAGTCAGGGAAAAGAGAAGTCTGAGAGGGGAGATGATAACTTATTATTTTCCTTGTCCTCAGAAGACAGGACAAAAAGCAATGAGATTAAATTGCAACAAGGTAGTTTAGGTTGGACATTAAGGGTGGTTAAGCACTGAAATAAATTGCATAGGGCAGTTGTGGAATGTCCATCATTGGAGATTTTTAAAAGCAGGTTAGACAAACCCCTGTTTGGTCTGACTAACTGATTCTTGGTCCTGCAATGAGTACAAGGGACAGGATTTGACCTCTCAAGGTCCCTTCTAGTTCTATGATTCCATTATCAACAGTTATTAAGGCTGAAATATTTTTAAACTCGAATACAGTTTCCTGTGTTTATGTTCATTTATATCTGCAATTTGCTCACCTTGGACAAAACAAAAAAACTAATGTGTTGATTTTTTTTTATTGTTTCTAATCAGTTTTGTTTTCAGGTTCTTGCAGTAGCACAATGTTGCAATAGCCGGATTGCAAACACCACTTCGATATATGCATATTCAAGACAGCACTTAGGCATGTGTATAAATCCCACTGATGTAAATGCTGCCCTGAATGTGGATATCTTGCTTAACTGTGGCCCACTCTGGGAATATTTGTTTTAATAGCAATTTAAAAAAAATATTTGAGATACTTCTTTTTCAGTTTTTGTTTTTAAAAATTTGGGTCAAAATTAACCTTATCGCATCCCTTGAAGCAGGGGCAATGTGAAGAGAGGCATGAGGGCACATCCCCCCAGGCACCATGGATGGGTGGGACAAAGCGTTGGCCAGCAGTTGGGAGGACCAGAGTCACTGGGTGGCCTTAGGGACTAGTGTGGGAGGGAGCTCATGTCTGCAACAGAGGTGTCTCCTCTCCCCACACTCACTGGCAGCAGTGGGGCATGCGAAAGGTGTCCCCAGCTCGCTCTGCTCTCCTGGTCATGTTGCTTGGGGGAGGGGTGGGACCACCCTCGCTCTCACTGACAGGAAGCAGAGTGACGCTGCTAAGGAAGCCAAGTGAGCTGGGGCTGCATTGCTCCACTTCTCCCGCTGCTGCCAGTGAATACGGAGGGGCCAGACTCCTGCTGCTGGCACTGGCCCTGCTAGTTCTTGGCCTACATCGGCTGGAGACGGGGGCTGAGCCTGGAGTGGAGCGGGGTTGGCCCAGTCTTTCCCCATGCTGGCGGGGGTCACGTGTCCAGTTGCCTTTCTGATCACACTTCACCAGTCATCCCTGCCTTAAAGATTTGTAATTGGTGAATCACAAATCACTGTTCAGTCCAGACAATTATACATAAGCATTTGGTCTGGTCCTGAGTTCACGTGTGGAATAGCTTTTAGTTGTTCAAAAGGATATCCAAATTCTACATAGAAAATCTATCTAGCATTTTCTTTGGGTAAGAATTAATTTGTAATATTTAGATTTGGCCTTTGGAAAATTTAACTGCACAGGACACTGCCCGAAGTACACAGCCCTGGCAGAGCTTCTCCTCTAGCTGGACATTCCCAAAGCAGGAGTGATTAGGGACCACTTCATGTGCTTTAATCTCCTGGTTCTGAACGGAATCCAGGCACTACCCTGAGGGTGTGTGAAATCTCCAGTCTAGTATCCCTGCCTGGGAGCTGGCACCCTCTGGTCAAACTGCCTTTCCCCTGGGACTAGTGCTGAACTCTCAGACTCTCCCATAGCCTAAGCACAGAGCCGTCCCATCAATAGGAGGGTTTGGGGTGGCTGCCCCAGGCCTCATGCTTTTGGGGGCCCTACAGTGGCTGTCCCATCTGTCCCTGGATGGGAAGGACCCAGGGAATTATGTGAGCCTGGTAAGGAGTGGCTACGGGGGTCTCTCTGTCCCTCCCTCCCCCTCACCATGGCAGCAGGAGACAGAAGGGCAGCCTGCTCTGCCTCGCCCTGTTGGCTTCTCCTGGCCTGCTGCACTCGGCTTCTCAGTGGTGGTGGGAAGCAGAGCACCCTACCCCCAACGTGCTCCTGTTCCTACCACCTCAGGGAGCAGAGGGGGCTCCTAGGACTATCCGTCTCCCATTGCCTGAGTGGCAAGTAGGGGATGGAGGTGAACCCTGCTGCTGCCGAGCCAGACTCTCGTAACTCCCTGGGCAGCGTTGCTCGGGGAGGGGGTAAGGAGGAGGGGTGAAATGGGAGTGAGGCTTGGGAAGGAGTGGAATGGGCCCAGGGCAGGGCCAGCAGTGGGACGGTTGCCCCAGGCTCTTCTGCCTCCCCCCTCCTCCTGCTTAAGCACACTCTCTTCCAGAACTCAAGGCCCTGTGTGCACTTGGACATACACTTTAACACCTCTGGGGGCACGGGGGCACACAATAGTGAAAGCAAACAGACATGCAGATTTTGCGCAGGATTGTAAACACAGTTTACTCTTTACTTAGCAGCACAAGAGATATGCCTCTCTGGAAAAAATAATAAAATGGACTGTATCCATTTTCCTTTTCTCTGTTTTCTCTGGAGAGTTCTTTATGCTTAGGCAGTGTTCTCCGGTGGGCCCAGTATCCTTCTCTTCAGAGTCATGGAGGCTATCTAGGTCAGCTAGCTTTCTCTGATTTTTGTTGGCTCCTTAGTTAAACCAGACCCCCTGCTATGAAAGTATGCCTGTGTCTTTCTTTCTTCTGTCCAAAGCTTCCCGTTGTACTCTGTCAATATCTGGTTTCTTTGTTCTACTGCTGGTGATTTTCCACTTATACTTCACCATTTCTCTGCAGAAATATTTGGTCAAACTGTTTCCTCCCTCAGGTGAATTCCTTAGCATACCCATTGTTCAGTCAGAGCACAATGATTAAGGTTAATAGCTCTCCGCTATTCCTGGTCTTGAAGACCCTGTCAGCCAGTGAATTCTAGTTCATATAAAGGCATTCCATGATAGAATTATTCTATAAAAACAATTTCATATAATCAACCAGAATTGCTAAGTTGCTAAGACTGGTTCCTCAAGTTGCCACTCTAATTTTTGTCCAAAATCTGCCCTATTGAACTCATTGGGTTTGCATGGGTTATAAGTCAATGCAGAAATTAGCCTGTTATGTTTTAATTTTTGAAGTGAAATTCAGTTTTTATGAAGTTGGAGAATTCACAATACTAAAAGTCTGAAGTATCAACAGTATCTTCAAAACTGATGTAGCACAGCCCACTTGTCCTCATACATCCCATGTACTGGCCTCATTTCTGACACCGATTGGTCCTTTCAAGAGGTGAAAGGATGGTTTCTTCATGTCTGTTCAGTGTTCAATCTCTCACTAACATTGCCCAGGCAGAGCTCAAGGTAGGAATGTAGGACTAAGCAAAGCACTGATTAAATTTCCCCCCAAATAAGAGGGGGAAAAAAATTAAAACCTACCTAAATCTTTTGCTAAAACAAAGTCATTAATTTTTTTTCATTAACCTTTTAGAATTTCTGTCCTTTGTGCACCTCCGTACTTTCTGAATACAGCTGATATACCACTTCATGAAGTTTTCTCCTGTATTTTTGACTCAGGCAATACCAAAAGTGCAGGAAAGTAAAGAAGTACTTATATTCTGTTCTCCCTTATACCAGTGTCAAGCCAAGTAAATCTTTGGAGTCAATGGAACTATTTTGAATTTACACTGATATGACTGGGATCTTATGTGTTCCATAATCAGTAGTTATGAGATTTTCAGCTTGATTTATCTGCTGTGTTTGTTCAAGCAGCCTCTCGTTTCAGGAAAGGTGGTGTGGGTGGTTGCATTGCCTAAGTCAGAAGCAGGGTTAATTAGGCAGCCTCTACTTTAAAAAATACAGGGGAAAGAGACTGAGAGAGAGCAGCTGCAATAAAGCACAGCAGTATAACTGCTTGAGGGGCCAGCATGCATGGAATTCACACAGACTGTACCAGCCTCCTCATATAAAAATGGATATTTATATTTTGGAGGAGGAGAAATATGTGTTTTGCTTTTCTAATATACGATTGTAAGTGTTCATTGGGGCTCTTTCTGTTTTGAAGTCAAAGGGTGAAAAGTGCCCCTGCTTCACTGTACTTCCACAGTGTTATGGCTTTATTTTTGTTTTGGGATAAAAATGCAGGTTTAGTTTGAGTGTTCCAAAACAGATACCACTCTCTCTCTCTCTCTCTTTCTCTCTCTCGTAGGCAGGGTGCTGCTGTGCCAGGCAAACCAGGAGGGATCTCCCGTGTACAGTGCCCCCAGTTCACTAGTATACACATCCACAAGTAAGCCAGTGTTACGGCACTTTTGTTTTGTTTTGTGGCAAAAGCCAGTAAATGTGAAGTAAGCCCCCTTGTAGATGTTCTTAAGGTAAATGTGATATTTATAAACATGTTTAAGTAATTGTACTGGTAATTCAGTAACTGATTATTTACATCATCATCATTGTAAACTGAAAATATTCTACTATACTGATAAAAAGCTTTGTAGTGACACTAATATGTGGAGTCCATTGCTATTGTGCTCATTAATAATTTTGACATAGCCAAATAT
The DNA here is from genome assembly GCA_030068395.1 of Apalone spinifera. Lineage (NCBI taxonomy): Eukaryota > Metazoa > Chordata > Testudines > Trionychidae > Apalone > Apalone spinifera. The sequence continues at coordinate 29,691,746 of JANRFK010001605.1, read as the reverse complement.
TTTCTTTTAAATCTGATATGAACAAGAAATTGAAACACTTGTTTGTGTCAGGATGGACCTGCACATGGAGATTTCCTTTAAATAATCCGGGGTGGGAGGAAAAGTGCCTAAGATATTGACAATAAAAGAGAGGCTGTGTGCAAATGGGTACTGAATAAATGAACAACTGGCCCAATAAAAACACTAAAAGGTCTACTGGGACTGCATTTTGCTGGCCTCCATTTTTTTCTGCACATGCCTCTGGAATGGAAATGTAATCCAAGCCTCTAAAATCCTATAGCAAATGTAAAAACAATTCTGACAATACTGTGTCTTGAGATGATGAAGATGATGATATCAGTTCTGAATATGATCTGGGTGAAAAAGGGTGTATTGAGAGCAGTAGTAGTAATAGTGATTGTTACACTGATGATATTACTCAAATGTTCAAAGAAAAAAACCCACCACCATTTACTAAAATAACTGTTCAAATATCAAATTTACTATTACAAAGTCAAGAAAGAAAGAAAGAAAGAAAGAAAGAAAAACCTCCTGTTTGTTCTGATAGACGAGTATCCTCTTTATGTGACTTGTCACAACATGATGAGCAGCAGTATCTTCTTTATATTCCTCAGCAGTTAGTTCTCCCTATACAAGATACTTAACCGTAGCTATTTGGGGTCATTTTTGTCAGATGGTGCTCACTGCAGAGATGAAAGTAAGTAGGTGGGCACTGGTGCGCAGCTCCAGCAAGAGCTGGCTGAGCTGAGGCAAAAGCCAGCAGGGAGCTATTTAAAGAACTGGCAGGAACCCGAGTTGCAATAGGACAGTACAGTACCTGTAAGAAATTTTAAATTACTTTCACCTCTGACTCTCTGCACCAAAAACTGCAAGTAGAGGAGTGACACTGATGCTACAATGAGGCATCTTTTCTGTAATAAATCAAATTAGATATCAGAATATCAGCATTTTCTCTTAAAAATGCATAGGAATGGGGAATTCTGATACTGCATCATCACAATTGTAAGCTGCTGTCTTGTCATTGGCAGTGAATAACACTATCACTGTTGCTACTGCTGCTGTTACTATTACATACATATGTGCAATATCACCTAAGCAAGTGCTTACCAATGAAGTAATTTAATCTATATGAAATATTCCAAAATAGGGACAAATAGTTCAGAAATAATCTAATCACATTACTTTTAAACTGGAATATATCTAATGAAACACTCTATTATATATTTGCTTCCAAATGCTCTTAGAATATTTTGAACTATGCTGTTTTTCCCAAGTGGATTTTGTTTTCAACAGTGTTATGCCTTGTATTATGTCAGAGATGTGAGAGACCTATCACATCAACTTATTCTATTTCCCTGCTATTAGAAGATTATTCCTTTCAGTACATATCTAGTGTTTTATCCTATTTTTTCAATGTCCCAAGTAATTGGAGCACTTTCATCAGAGAACTATCCGGTACCTAATTCATCTTACTGTTAGATGTTTTCCTGTGATTCACTAGTAATATTTCCTTTCTTAATTTTACCCCAAGATTCCAAGTTGTGCCCATGTTCTACCCTAAATAAATCCTCTGTGGTTAGTATTTACATCTTTCAAATATTTGCAGTGGTACTAAATCCTTAGTCAACATGTAGCCAAACTAAGCTTCATTTTTAGCTCTTGTTATATCTCTTAAAGATAAATATCTCCACAGTAACTCAGTCAGGAGTTGTAGGTCTTGGAAAGGATACTAATCAATTGCCACTTCTTTTCAATTAGGTTAGATAATCAAGACTATGTCTACATTACAAAGAAAAGTCAGAAAAAGATACGCAAATTGCGAACCGCAATTTGTGTATCTTTTTCCGCTTTTCTTCCAAAAGAGGCTTTTCCGACATTTGGCCCAGCTACATGGGGCCAAATGTCAGAAAAAAACCCCTCTTTCGGAACGTCCCTTCTTCCTCGTAGAACGAGGTTTATAGGGATGCTCACAGAATGTGTCTGCTTTTTCCGAAAAGCAGACGCATTCGTTGGACATGGCAGGTATCCTGGAAAAGCTCTGCAGTGTAGACATATCCCAAGACACCAGCCCTTTCCAACTTGCCTCCCACTGGCCAATCTTAACACAAAATTTCAGCATAGAGATGGCAACTAAAACTTTCAGTATACATCCTTATTATTTTGCTGAATCATTATATATACATGCACTCATATTTGTTTCCCTTTTAATAGTATTGACATACCATAGTTTTCTTTACACAACTGTAATTTTAGTGCTGCTAAAATATTATTCTAAATATGATTGTTGTTGGACTACTTGAAACTTCTTGTTGCTTATTTCTATAATTTTTTCAGTAAGAAGAAATAACACTCCTTTATATATATATATATGTATGCAATGGTGTCAATATAATCTCCCATAAATTTAGTTTAACATGTATTCATTGTGGCTAACAAGATTTATCTTTCTAATCTGGTCCAAATCTATAAAATACTTTCCTAAAAACAGACTAGATACACATTAGAATTAACCCTAAGGAGGTTGACAATTATATTACTGTCATTCCATGTGGACGGCAGTATTGCAATCCTCATCTTTCAATCATTTTTTAATAAATGTGATTTGACCGCTCTTTGCTGCCATTTGTTACTATTCATAGAAATAGGTAATATTTCAGGATAAGTTACAAAAACTTTTCCCCGTTTATATACTGGATGTTGCAAATTTGTTATCACGTTAAACACTGCATGGGGACAGTCATCTGAGATTTTCAGATGCCTAGAAGAACTGGTTACCATTAATTTTAATGGAAGTTGGAAATCCATATCTCTTTGGATACTTTGGAAAATCCCTGCCTCCATCTCTACAAATGTTATTGTCTTCAAACTAGCCTTTTAAAATGTAAACATACTTTGCATTTAGCTATCACAAAGTAAAAGAAAGAAAATGGTGGTAAAATACCTTTTTCTTAATTTGGTTAATATTATTCTCCAGTGGGTTACTTTGTGAGCTAGTCTGTAGCAAGGGGCTCTCTCTGGAGCAGTTCCACAAGGAAGAGTGTGGCTTTCAAGTCATGTTTTCCTTCATGGTCTGCTTAATGCTCCCAGGAAGTATGCCAGCCTTTCCCAACACACTGGTGTAAGTACACTGATGGGTTCAAATGGAGACAGAGCCAAGACTGTGCTGTACCCAGCCATCCTGCCTACTTGTTCAAGGTACAGGAAATCAATCTGCAGAATCTGCTTCTCTTGTACACAGGAACTGGTGTATAGCACAACTGCAGAAAGGAATTGTCAGGGCTGTTCCCCACCCTGGTACTCTGAGCACAGAAGCTGGGGGCCTGCAAAGACCTTATGTGTCTTGCCTTTATAGGCTCTGCTTACACAAAAACTCCTCAGATGCACCGTCTCTGTGTGAAAGAAAGAAAGAAAGAAAGAAAGAAAGAAAGAAAGAAAGAAAGAAAAAGCTGCCACCATCAAGTGATTTCACCCTAAAAAACAGGAGGGAACACTTGAATTCCTTCTTCAGGGGTATCCCAAACTCTTTTTGCCCCAAAAGAGCTTGAAAAAAGAAAAGAAACAAGCTGCAGACTCTGGTAGTAAGCAAATACGCAAACAGACCGTGTTACTTTCCAGGATACAAGAATCAAATCATCACCTCAAAAACAGTGATTTTTATTAACAGACAAAACATATATTTGATATAGCATACTTGGTTGCTACGTGTACAGAGCAGCTAAGTAAAACAAATCAAAACATAGAGAAAATCCCTGGGAACTACTCTTAGATAGTGAATGGGGAGGGAAGGTATGGATTAACACAGAGAAGTTTAAACCAAACAACCATAATAAAGAAAAATACTCTGATCATGACTAGATACATGTTTCCATCTACATATGATACAGGCTGATCTGTACCTCAAGGTCCAGTTCACTCCCATGTCCAATATTTCTTATAGGCATGGTAAATTCTGACCCCTGCATCTGCTTTCTCCTTTTCTTAAAAATCCCCTCAAATGAAGAGCAGACCAGTATCTATATCCAGTTCAGATTTCAGCACTGTATCCCCATTGGTTCTTCTGGCCCCCTGCCAACACCCCTGCTAGCTACCTGAGTTTAACCTCTTAGTCACTGGGTGCTGGCCAGCACTCCAATCCAGCACATGAATAAAAGATGTGCCTTATTTCCCCTTTGTTTCTGTAGATTTGAGTATAGGATGGGCCACAAGCCGCATCTATATTAGGGCATATAATCAAGTAAATAATCAAGAAGTGAATAATTGGTAACATAGAGTCCATATCCTAATTTGATTATGTATATTAAACAGCCAAGATTGTCTGGTAATGTAAATAAAATCTGGACCTATCTCCTCTTCTGGGGATTCTCCCTACTAGGATTATAGTTGTCATTGCTGGCATATACACTACTCTCCTCTAAAAAAGCAAAAAACAGGACTATGCAGCACTTTAAAGACTAACAAGATGGTTTATTAGGTGATGAGCTTTCGTGGGCCAGACCCACTTCCTCAGATCAAATTGTGGAAGAAAATAGGGATTACAAGCTATTAGCAACACTATCCCAGAGGACACCACTTCCAATCTGGCAGCAGACCTATGTAACTTTGTTCTCACCCACAATTATTTCCATTTTGAGGACAACTCATACCTCCAGATCAGTGGCACAGCCATGGGTACCTGCATGGCCCCACAATACACTAACATCTTTATGGCTGACTTAGAACAACTTTTCCTCAGATCCCGTCCCCTTTTACCCCTTCTATACTTATGCTACATCGATGACATTTTTATGATCTGGACCCACGGCCAAGAAACACTGGAGACATTCCACAGAGATTTTAACAACCTACACTATCAATCTCAGCCTGGACCATTCTCTACAAGAGATACATTTCCTGGATAAAACAGTACAAATCACCAATGGTAAATTAGCCACCACTCTCTACAGAAAACCCACTGACTCATACAGTTACCTTCATGCCTCCAG
>JANRFK010001605.1:29654906-29679529 GCA_030068395.1 Apalone spinifera | reverse complement strand
ATGACGGTGTGGGGGTTGGGCTGCAGCAGATGCTGCGAGGCAGCCTGCAGAAAGTGCAGCCAGACTTGCAGCAACACATCGAAAAGAAGCACCAGAGTGTCCAGGGGCAGCTCTGGCTTCATGCTGCAGAGTGCTGTAATGTCCTGAGTGAAGGCAATCAGAGCACGCAGAGAAAAAAAAATGCTTTGCTGTCCCTCAGTGAGGTATGCAAGCAAGCAGGGATACCTGAGAACCGGCTGTCCAGGGGGTCCCTTTAAGCACAGGCTTCAGATAGCCTCAGGCAGCAGCCACACAAAGTAATTCCTGACCTGATGCCCTGCTGGAATCGGTTTCAGCTGACCTTAAATGTGATTCAGCAACCAAACAGTGTGGACGCGCTATTTCGAAATAGCAAAACGCTATTTCAAAATGCATTTTGTGTGTATACGCATTATTTCAAAATATCTTATAACTTAGTGATTTACCATGTCTTTTTTGTTATACATTTTGATTGCATTATATATATATATATTTTTCACAGAGGCTTTATTATGAATAGTAAGTGGAGGATCATTTAAAATTGGAAACTTCAGGAGGGCTCTTGATGCACATGGAATAAATGTGCATCTTTAGTACTAGGAAGAGTTATGTGCATAAATCTCATGTGCATGAATGGGAAATTAGGTACCCTTAGCTGCACAGCAAAAATGAATGTTAAATGAAACCAGATATATTCCAAATAACCAGGCTGTGTCATGCACTCAAAACAGAAATAAAATTTAACTAACTTTAAAAGAATATTGCTTTTGTGAAATCCTCTTGATATTTCCTGTATCTCTGAAGATACCCCAAAATTACACATTCTGTGATATCTCTGTTACTTGAGTGGCAGTAGAGCTGCTGGTATAATGTCTGCTTCTGGAGTACCTTCCATGACACAGGAAATATCAAGAAAATTTCACAAAATTACAGCCGCAGGCTGTATCTATTTTTGTAGATTATTTTGCTTTAATTTGAAATGTATTTAGGTACTGAATTATTAGTGGAGGCATTCCTTGAAGAAATTTGGCCTCAGTGTTCATGTTTGTTTTGTAGATCACATGTAATTACATAACAGGATGTACTGTGATGGATACTTTCCTTTGAGTCTTGGGATTGTTGGACTGATGTGTTTTTGAGGCAGGTGATCTGCTCATTTGCATTTTTTATATTTAAAACATAAGTGGTCAAATTCAGCCTAAATTAACCTTTACTGATCTCACTGAAATGACACCCTGGCTGAGTTTGTCCCATTCTGCCTGACATTTTTTTTCAATTGGAGAGAGACTATTCAATAAGCAGAAGTAGTTATGGAGTGGTGAAGAGATCAAAAAGGGGTCAAAGTGGAGTATTAAATAATTAATTGTATATGTCTTCTTTCACAGCCTAAATCTAAATTAAAACTGATTCATGTTCGTCTAAAGAAATAGGTTATAGCAAGTCATTTAATCTAATTTAATAGATATATTAGTACGGCACTGTATTTTCAACTTTGTTTTGGCTTGTATTGCTCTTTGAAATATCAAAAAGTACCTTAGCACATAAATTCTGCATACTTACCAAGTTAAACACTATAGGATTGAGATTAATTCTCCCTTTCCAAATGAAATGTTACAAAAATCCTGACCCAAGGGAATTGTCAATACATTTTTGGAAGGCAGATCACAAGCATCAAAAACACCACAGTGCCAAAGCCTCATTACTGCACATTTAGGAACTAAGGCATCATTGTCGTCTCTCTCTCACTGTATTTATTTATGGTTTTAAGAAACAATCTGGTGGTACCCAGGAATCATGTAAAATATTTTAATTCATTGAATGAGTTGTACACTAAAATGCTTATACTGAAAATAAAAATGGACATTTAAAATGTTTCAGTAATTCTATTATATGATCTGATTCTGTAACTCAAAGGCTTTCATCAGTTTCCAGTTTCCAAAATGTTGATATATTTTCCCATGTGTTATATTACATTCACCTGTCACAGTTTAGCACCTGAAGATATTGTGATGAGGCAGGGTGGGAAATGATGAAACCAACTGGTTTGAGCCATAAAGTTCAGCACACCATCTTCGTGGTTCCACCATTTTTGTTTGGATTTTTTTTCTGTCTAAAAGGAGTAAAGATTTTCTTTCATAAAGTGATAACACTCACCTGAGGAGGAGACTAAGAAGGAAAGGCATTGTTGAAGAAGTGAGTTTTGAGGAGGGACTTGGAGGAGGAGAAGGGTGAAAGCATGTCAGACTAAAGCAGTAGTTGGGGACTGTCTTAAGAGTTTGACTTCTGTTCCTTTTATTCTTATGATGAACATTTTTATTGAATATAAATTTAACAGTGTTCATGAAGAAAACCAACAGGTGAGAGGAATAAATAAGAATTCCAATAAAACTCATGAGTTTTCATGGGCTCCAGATGAAGAAGTGGGTTGTGCCCACGAAATCTCTTGGTACTATCTATATTTTTTGTTAATCTCTAAGGTGCTACAGGATCAGTCATTATTTTTTAAGTTTTTTTAGTTACAGGCTAACATGGCTACTCTCTGACGTAATAAAACTCAGGAAGAGAATATGAAATACAGTCAGATTTCGTCTCACATTTAAAGCCAAGTAATGTATCCTTATCTTTTTGAAACTTGATTGTCAGCTCTCAGAGGTTATTCAAATTCCCAGTTAGAGACATAATTTTTCATTTAAAGGATCTGATTGTCTTTTCACAATCAAGTAACTGTGAAGATGTGTAAAGTTGCTGCAGTTTTAATCTGGAGCAAATGAGGGGAGACTTAGACCCATGCACCTTACAATTTGTATACATGCCTGTGAGAATACATTTTTCTTTATTATAATATTATTGCTATATCATAATTATTATCAGAGCTATATTTTAAACACATTTCATATTTCAGTTGGGAAAGTTGAAACATTAATTTTTCTAATGGGATAAATCTCCCAATGATTCGCCAGATACCATATTTTAAATCCACGTGAAAAGTATAAGAATGAATATTGGCTTTTGGTGCTGGGAGTAAGCAAATTTGGAGAGAAATTTCACATATTGGAGCAAAGAAGGAAAATTATTTTTCAGGTTGTTTTAAAAACTGATGGTCTTTGAGACTCTGTGTTTAACATACTGGATGGCAGTGTAGACGTATAGAATAGAAGAGTACCCAGAGGAGCTGGATTAGAAAACAGAATTCACAAGTCGAATAAAGGTTCATGAATCACTCCACAGAAGCTATTGCACTTTGTGGAATACTGGTGCAATACGACCAACGAGAACTTATGCACAAATAAAATCTTCTTGTCTTTAGGGTGCCACAGGACTCCTCGTTGATGCAGTATGCTTACTTTGGTGAATTCACTTGGAAGAAAGTTGATGGGTTGTATATGAGCTATAGTTTATACTTTCTTTTCTCATGTGGACTAAGACAGATAAAGTTTTGATATTCTAGCTCAGATAAGTTGCTGTAGTACTATGGCCTGGTGTTTATCAAAGAGGATGGAGCCTTCTTACTAACCACAGTGGAAGAAGGTGTTTTTAGTGACTTCTCAGAGACTATTGATGAGTCCAGCATAATGTTAAATCTTAGTGCCCCGAGTGAAGAGGATGGAGGTGTTGTATACTATTTCTACAGAAACAATCAGCTGTTTTGATTAGCTTTTCTTCAGTCATTCCTATATTTAAGACACCCTGGTCTTTAACTGTACTCCTGTATTTTTGAATCATTGTGATGTCTGTAAAATAAGAGGCGGGGTTTGCCTGGATAAAAAAGTTACATAGTGCTCTATGTTATCAGCATAGTGTTGCATTACTGCCCGTATTGTCTTTCTGAGTTTGCCCTCTTAATGGCTGCAAGTAGATGGTGACTAGGAATGATGGGGAATTGAGAGTTCAGTGACACACATGGTATAGGAGTTCTTAGAGAGGAGACACAATTGTCCATTTTTGGGAGAAGTTGGAAAGGAATGAATGTGTCGAAGAATGGGTGGGTGCCAATGACCCGACTGATCAAAGTTATTGTTTCTCATCTGAGTCTGTCAAATTTGGTTTCAGAAGGACATATAACTTGAGTTATATTTTTCAGTTTCCTTGTTTTATACCTTCTTACTTTCATTAATTATACACGTCCTTAAAAGCATGTCCTCTATATGAAACTCCTTACAAGATTTGCATTTCCCCTTAAACAAGTACCTGTGTAATTTTCAGTATCCCTTTCTTGAAGTCTGCATAGTTCTTTATATGATAAATCATTATAATGTGGTTTCCAACTGTTTATGGTCTATTTCTATCTTGCTCAGTTTCTGACATGTCCATGAAACTGCTCAGAGTAGTAAAAAAACTGAATTCCTTTTTTTTTTTTTTTTTCAGTTCTGTTGTGTTTTACTCTGTCCATATAAGCCACTGGGCAAACATTTTGCAAGACAGTCCAACCTACGTGAATTTTTTATCAGTTGGGATCTTCTTGAATTCTTATCTCAGCATATTTCAGTACCAGTGATTCTGTGTAGAAGTTTTGTATTTCTTGAGTTTTTTGTTTTTTTAATTCCCAGAAGATTTTCTCTTGCCATTCATTGCAGTTCCATTGGAGCTGGAGTATAATGTAATCACAGCAAGTGACTAGAAAATAATTAATGACTGCTCACTGTTAAAGCAAACTAGCCTAATTCATGAGGCAAACCTACATTGGGTAAAGATAGATAACACTCACTGGAGTTTGAAATAGAAAATGTATGTTTTTTAGTTAAAACTCAGTCTTCAAATGCAGAGGGGTGAATAACTTGCCTAGTGATCTGAATGTAAAAAAAAATTCTTAAAAGGTTTGGATGACATGTTTAACAGTCTGTGATGCAATAATATTATGCATGACATTGATTTAGATCCCAGATGCTACAAAAAAGTATACCATGTAAAATCTCATTAAGTCTGAGAATTTAAAAAAAAACCAACCCTTAATTTAGCCATATGGTAAAGTTACATATTACTGAGAAAATATAAACACAAGGGCTTGTCTACACTACAGAGAAGATCGAAGCTGATGCAGTTGACCTTCAGGAGTTCGAATAAATGGGTCTAGTGAAGACACGCTGATTTGAACTGAGAGGGTGTTCCCATCGGCGCTGGTAGTGCTGCTCTTATGAGAAGTAAGGGAAGTCAATGGGAGAGCCAAAATGCAATTTAAGATACCTCAACTCCAGCCTATGTAATTAACATAGCTGGAGTTGTGTATCTTAAGTTGACTCTCTCATTTTGTGTAGAACAGGCCTAAGTGCAGGCCTAAGTGACTTGGTTAACAGCATTGCCACTTACTAAAACGAAGCAAATTAAGGATTTGTACAGATCAAGAGGATTTCAACAATACCATCAAGCACTAAGTTTTACCTCAAGAGAACAATCTATATAGCAGGCCTGCCCAACATACGGCCCACAGGGGCTCATTGTGCAGCCCGTGACGACTATGGGCGGCACAGCCCCATCCGATCCTCCGGCCAGGAGGAGGAGCAGAGCGCCGCCGGGGAGGAGGAAGTGCGGCGATTCTCACCGCCAGGCTGCCTGCGTGCAGCTCCAGCGCGAGGAGGCAGGGTGCAAGCCAGAGGGCGGGATGCCGGCAGACGCCAGAATGGTGGTGTGACGTGGCAGCATGACGTCACAGCCGGTGACCGCCAGATTAAAAAAGGCTCCAGCAGCCCTGCAAACTGGAAGGCAGAAGCCAGGTAGGGGAGGGGAAGGGCTTGTGCTGAGGGGAGGGAGGCAAGTCAGGAGAAAGGGGAAGGCACCAAGGGACAGGGTGCAGGAGAGACAAATCCCAGGGGGCCAAGTGGAGACAATGAGGAAAAGGGCATGAGGGGAGGTGTCAGTGGGAGGGGGAACAGGGTGATTCTGGGAGAGGAGAGGGTAAGGGCATTGGGAGCCGTATGTTGTGCAGGCCTGATTTAATTGAAAAATTCTTAATAAAGTATCACACCCCCCCCAACCTACCCTTGCGGCTATGGTTGGCAGGTGTCTGGTTTTCTACTGGACAGTCCGGTATTGCGCTCTCTGCCCAGTAAAAAAATTCAGAACATATTGGACATGTGCAATGTCCAGTATTTTCTGAATTTCCGGATGGACACTGGACGGAAGCATAGTGGCACCTCCTGGGGTTGCATGTTGAAGCCAGGCGGTGTAGGGGGTTTTTTTGTATGCCCGACATGCGTGGGTTTTTTTTGCTCAACAAAATTTTTAGTTCGGTATCTTTTGGGAGAGCATCTGGCAACCCTACTTGTGGCCCGCAGCTGTTTTCTTTGGAGTAATATGGCCTTCACTGCTTTCCGAGTTGTGCAGGCCTGCTATATAGCATGTCTATAAATAAATTTTAAAAAAGAATTTGCTAATATGGATGCAAATTTGAGGTGATAAAGTTAGTGGAAAAACTCTCCTTTTGGTAGATGCATTGTATAAGTAATTTTTCTTTGGGATTGCACCTAACTATAGTATTGCATCATGTTTTAAATCTCTGAGGATCTGGATGGGGTTGGTGATGGTGTGCTAATTTATGGCAAAAATTGCAAACAGCAACATGAAGGACTGCACAATATTCTCCAATGTACTGAAGAAAATTAAACAGAAATGAATGCCAGAACAATCTGAACAGGATTAGCTATGTAGGTAGGATATAATACCTACATAGTGATGAAGGAGTTCTGGTTTGAACAACAAACAAAAAGATGCAGTTGCATAAGAGGAAATAATTCAATACCCTACCTATATTCAGGTGTATGTAAACATATCCAAGAAAACTACAGGGCAATATATATTATCTATTTTGAAATTCAGTATTTATTTCCAGCATCTCACATGTCTGTTTTAAAAACTTGTTTTGTATATTTGTGAACCAACAAAAACTGTTTTGGCATGATCATTTTCAAATCTTTGTCCTCGGAGTGATTATAATTTGCTTTTGATTTTTAGCACTATGCAGACACTTAAAAATACATTTATTACCTGTATGCACATTTATTGTAGATATACAAGGGTTTGATATTTGTTTATCCTTGCACAATGGATTCCTTGGTACTCCATTTTTAATTAAATGTACCTTATTTATTCACTTCACCGTGAGCATTTTATTTTGTGAAACACGAATATTGGCTATTCTTTGCAATGTCAAGTTCATTTCTTACAATAACCTTGCTTTGCCTTTGTTATGAACTGTGCCATAAAGAGACGGATCTCCAACTACCCCATTTGCTAACTGATCAAAGTGACATACCTTTGTGTTGTTAAGGAGGTCTGTGACATGCTCAATTATCTCATCTGCTCCTTAGTTTCTTGGTGTGTTTTTTTTTAATGAAAAGAGTGCATTTTCCCAAATGACTGAGGAATTAATGTGGTAAGATTTTATTCACTTTAACACCAAGTAAAACAGATAAAAAATATAGGAGTGCTTGTTGCATAGGTTGATTTTTATTTCCTGGCCTTAGTCACAAGGGGTATGTCTAGACTACATGGCTCCATCGATGGAGCTATGTAAACTAGTTTACCCTGCATAGGCAAAGAAGCAGGGATTTAAATAATCCCCGCTTCATTAAAATAAACATGGCCGACGATCAGCTGATCCAGCACAGCGCAGCAGTCTAAACGTGGATATGTCAGCTGGGGAAGCCGAGGGATAAGGGATCGGTCAGCAAAGGCTTCCCCAGCCGACAGATCCACATCTGTGCCGGATCAGCTGATCGTCGGCACAGCACGGCGGCCATGTTTATTTTAATGAAGCGGGGATTATTTAAATCCCTGCTTCTTTGTCTATGCCAGGTAAACTAGTTTACGTGGCTCCGTCGACGGAGCCATGTAGTCTAGACATACCCAAGATGTTTCTCCAGGATACAAAAGGTATTGCCAGGATGTGAGGGAGTCAGTATTCACTGACTCCAGTGATTGTTATTTTTGGTGTGTGTGTGGGGGGGAGGGGACGAGTGGGAGAGGAACGTGTGGTAGAAGAGAGAAATTACTATTATATACATTTTGTACAAATATAAATACATGTTATGTCTTCAAAGGAGCTACTCAGCATGTGCAAGTCATTGCTGAAGTATTTAAGTTATTGGCTAAGACTAATCAATTATTAAGCTTCATGGCACCAGTTATTTGACCCAGGTGTCAGGAAGAAACCCCCTTCTTATGCACAGCAGAAAGCTAGCTGTGTTAAGGAATAGAAGCTAGCTGAAAAGTCAACTATATATCTGCAGAGGGCATTTAATTGGATAGAAAAATCAGTGGTTTGATCTGGTGTGGCAAATTACATCATATTTGTTGTTCTGCGTGTGCACAAGGATGTGTCTGTACAGCAGCATTATTTCGAAATAACGGCTGTTATTTCAAAATAACAATGCGAGTGTCTGCACAGCAATACCATTACTTCAACATAATTTTGAAATAACGGATGGCTTATCCCAACTTCTGTAAACCTCGTTCCATGAGGAATAATGCCTATTCTGAAATAGCTATTTCGGAATAGCAGTAGTGTGGACACTCCACTACTGCTATTTCAAAATAGCTCCTTCCTAGGGCCACTCAAATGAATTACTTCCCAGTGCCTCCTGGGACTCTAAATCAAGATATCACATTCAAGTTAGGGAAGCCTGCCTCAGACTAATTTTGAGGCTTCCCTGCAGTGTAGATGTGCTATTTCAAAATAAGTTATTTCAGAGTATTTCTTCTGGAATAGCTTATTTCAAAATAAGTGTGCAGTGTAGATGTACCCTAAAAGAGCAGCACTGTAGATTTCAGATGGTTCCTTCAATAGCTCTAAAACTTGCTATTTTTAGAAATATGAATATAGTCCTCAGAAATATACCCTTAAAACTAAAACTTTTGCAACATTTACAGTGAACCTTTGGATTAATCAAAAATTTTATATAATCATGTTGTGTAAAGGGATTCAAATACAGGGCACAATGTTTTGTAGCTATCTGTCTCACATAAAAAGTTAATTAATCAGAGCTGTGTCAATTTTCTTGTGCCATGTCAATTTGCAGCAAGGTAATTAATCACTAATCGCCCAGCATGCAGCAAGCTGAGGGACAATCCACGAGTCATTTATTGTCTTTTTTTCCAAATAAATGGCACACAGAGCCATGAAGAAACACATCTTGCCTTTCATAGTATTTTTATCAACACTTTTGCATGTTGTAATAGACTGTAGCAACAAGCAGCTGTAGTTCAATGGAATATGAATATTAAAGAAACAAATGAGAGCAGATTTATAGGCCATTGCTTTTCTGTTATGTCAGTTTGGAGATTACACCAAGCAAATGAACAGTGAAAAATTACTCTTCCATGTGGAGAATGGTGATTAGACTTGTACATTAATTAGAGATTTTTGTTTTCCTTTTCAATGCATTTCAAATGAGAATGTCCTGTAAGAAACTGTTTGTCCAAAATGCAGATTTATTCATTCCTAAACAACAGTGTCTAATATTAACATGTATTTTGGCACAATGGTAAGGAAATGATTGTTGCAATAATCCAAAATAAACATTTCAAGAATGAATTCACTGTGAATGGAATAAATAAGGGACCCAATTCTGCACACATTGACATCAATGGCAAAACAACCCTTAACTTCAGTAGATTAAGGACTGGGCCCTGAGATAAACTTACCAGAGATTGGAAATAGTGGATGCAAAATAATGTTGTTGATATTTTTGTAAGCATCCTGTATTTGCTACATGTATAGTGTATACAATTATCCAAAATAAATATGTACTTAAAATCCATTGTATTTTAAAACGGGTACTTACGGAACTTAAATTTGAACTGGGGCAATCTTTGGACTTAAATGCAAAGACCTAGGGGCAGGATTCTAAATACTCTGTTTATAATTCTGTGACATATAAAAGCAAGATGTATTGGAAAATATATTTGAGATCCTTTGCAATTTAGAAAAAATATAAGGCAACTGAATATTCACAAGAGTGTACATCAACATAATGTCCTTATTCTGTTGCTGAAAATTTCATTCACTGTGATGCTCACTATTCAATCCCTCCTCAGCAAGTTACTTATTATACTTCTTTGTTTTTAATTTGTCCAGCACTTCTAATGGATTTCCTCAACAGGGAAGTTTTTAAACCATGGGACTTATATGAATGTAGTTCTTGCCTTTTATCAGAGTAAATTAGCCACAGACTGATTCAGCCAAGACGTAACATTAAAAGACGTTATCATAAAGTATTTGAGGGCACTCGATAGGAGATGACTTAGTATTTGGTATAGCGTAAGGAATGAGGAATGGTAGATTGGTAGATTCTCTCATCCATTCCGATGGCACACCTTTCTTTACACATATGGCACTCTCATGAAAATTCAAACCAGAACACAAATCCAAAGAATAATTGCCAATTAAAGCAGTTGTATATTTTTATGGCTTTGATGCATAATCTGCTCCCCTGTTGGTTTTTGCATCTGCTACTCTTCCATCTAACCCAAAGCTCTAAAACTTTAATATACAGTTTATAACCCTCAAGTATTTTGTTCTGGTTTGTGTTCCTACTTTTGGGACATCAGTGCTTGCAAATTTGTGCATCTAGTTTTTATTGTGCAATGTTCATATTGAGCTTTTGTGTCTAGATATCATACTAGACAACTGTTAAGTTCATTTCATATCGAAATGCTTAAGAATAGGTATGTGTAATATCTTTGGGGAGAAATGAAGGTTTCACTAAATTTCAGCTGTGAATTCAGTGGCTAAGTTCTTCTCTTTTGTCCTCATGCCCATATTTGGTTTTTATTTAAGCTCCATTCATTTAAGCTCTATCAATACATCAGCAGGAATCCTCTTACATCTATCGGCACAACATGCAGTCTACTACTTCAGTAATAGATCTTCAGTTAGGTTTTGTAACAGAGCACATGTGAAGTGTTTTCTATGGATAAAAAACAACTTTGAGTAGTTGTGATGGTTTGTTTCCTCACCTTTCTCTGACTACAAGACACATTGTTGGTGTGTATTTTAAGGTTGCATCTACCATGGTAATCTGGAAAGGCATAATATAGCCTATTATAATTTATGGGACAAATTCAGTTTTCATTGCAATAATACCACTTCTTTCACTTAGATTCATGTTAAATATCTATGGCAATAAGTTGCAATAGGGACTCCTCCCAACATAATTGCACCTATGATTTTTTTCTTTCTTTCTTAGCTATGGCACATAATTATTTATATATTGTCTCTCAAGGCCAAAATAAATACTTCCTGAGTTTGGCCTCTCATTTCTTCTTTTTCTAAATGTTAGGTAGTATTAAAATGGTGAAGCTAAATTTCTGTGTAATGTGGAGACTTGGGAACTAATTTCTTTTAGAATGCCGTTAATGTGTGAATAACAAAGTTGCAAGTTAGCTCTAAATAGAGAATAATCCCTGCCTATTAGATGAGCTAATGGAACTGTTTCTTTGTCTTGATAATTGGTCATATTCAGGTTTTAGAAACAGTCATGTTTAAGCCATGTTATCTTCTTTGCCAGGGCTGTGGTGAAGGTGAAGTAAACTTTCTTTTCCCCATCACAACATCAGAGAAATCTAGTCAGCCAAAACATTTTGCTAAATACAAGCAGCCTCGCTCAAAAGCAGAAACAGATGTTTCTCACTGTGAGATTCAGATACAATTGACCCACTTCATAACCACACGTTCAGTGGTTGAGCTGCAGCCAGGTTGGCATACTGAGGTGTTGAGGAAGCTTAGTTTTGCAAACTGTGAGTTAGATCTTTGCCTCTCATGGTGAGTAAATTCTGGCTAGCTGGCACTGGGTTCATTGTTAGTTGAGATTACAGAGAGAAGAGAGTGAATAATTTATTTTTCAGTTCTGTAGCCAAACGGAAAAGTTCAAAAAACATAGCTTGCTTTGTTTTGAGTCAAAATGTATTTTCCACTGACAAAAATTTGCCCAATTCAAATTATTACTAATTACAAATTGTTGCTAATTACAAATTATTTTAGTAGGCCCATGCTTAAGGTGTCTCCTAACACTGTGTGAGAATTCTGCAAATAGACTCTGTTGTCTGGCAACCACGGTTATCCCTGAACTCTTCCAATGTGGTTTATGACCTGGTTTTGCCATGGAACGTTCACTAGTGTCATTTGTTTACAAGTCTTTAAAAAATGGTGAAATGACCTAAATGATTATTCTACTCTGACAGGAACCTTGAATACCATTGTCTACAAATCCCAGTTAAGCTGCTTTGAAAATTAGGACATTGGCCCATCCTATACTCGTATGTAGAGGAAGTGGTGAATGAATTGCAAAATAAGATGTATGTTTTACACAGGAAAAAATTATGCAGTACATTTACAAAATGAAAAGTTACAAAAGGTACATTACTTAAATGCTGAGAATAGGTAGAATTTGGTAAACATAGACCATGAAACATTTGCCATGAAACATTCAAAATATTTTAAGCAGGTTAGTGTTATGTGAACTGGTTTCTTAATAGCTGTGCGCAACAATATCTACTTCAAACTTGTTTGACCACTACTTTTGTTTGTAAATGTTCAGCTCCCATCAAGTTTAGAACTGCTGATGCAATGCCAAGAGCAGAACTAAGCTCTAACTGTTTGAATTGTCAGATTTGATCACTTGTCAGTTACACTTGAAAATATAGACCTGCACATACAATAGGCATTCTCCTGCCTTAAGAATCCACTTTGGGTGTCCCAAAGACAGTTTCTAGTACCATTTTCTTTAAAATAGTTCAAAATAAACCATTATGAGGCACTGATCTTTGCTGATCCTGTGAGTCACTATGTAGGACAGGTTTCACAGTATTTAAAACACAGTATTATTTGTCTTGGGCAAAGCCTGAAGTATTTTCTTACTTTTTATTTAGTCCTTACTCAAGCATAAATCTTGTCAATCCTTGAATTTTCTATTTAAGTAAACATTAACTGATACAATAGTAACTTCTATGAGTGTGGACACAACAGAGAATGTTTATTCACAGGCTTGTTTAGCCTTGGGTGGAATCTGAGATGCCAGTGAGACCTGGGTGTAAAACATGACTGTGAACTTGTTAACATCCTGTCCATGTGAGAATTTACAGCTGTTACTTAACATATTAGAATGTTGTTTAAAATTCCACTGTGTGCAACTTCTAAATGAAGAGAGTAGAGGTTCTCTGGAGTAAAAACTGAGAGCTAGGTGAGATGTGGATGCACGGTGGAAGTGGGTAGGGCTAGAAATGATTCCTCAGGGAGTGCAGGGTCTGCTCCTTCACGCTCTCCTCAGGGTGCCTGGGCCTGGCTTCTTTCTCAAGTACTAGACAGTTATTTTAGGGCAATAATATGCAGCCCACATGGCCATAGTAGATGCAATGCATCTCTGTGTGTCCGGGAGGCAGCCCATGAGGCAGTGTGCTACCTCTTACTACAGCACTTGTTTACAAGTGACAGTTGAGCCTTGAGTTGAGAAGCTCAGGATCTAGCCATCTGTGATTTGTTATTTCTTGTGAACTTACTGTTGTGAAGTCTTATTTGTGAGACTTTAAAGGGATTCACCCCCAAAAAAGAAAATTGCTAGTTTAGAACAATGAAAGCACCACTATAACATGCTAATGTGTGTACAAAAGTGCTTCTGATAATTATTGGAATTCCAGGGATATAAAATGGGTTTTCATTTGTCCTGGGTAAAAGATTCTTGCAACATGTTCCAAGTCTTTTTATTACCTTTTTTTTGGTAAGTCTTTTATGCACTCTGTTGCAAAATTGAGCATCAATATATTAAGACCTGTAAATACTCTCTGCTAATTTTGATAGGTTTTTTTTATTATAGCAGAAAGAAGTATAAAACTGAATACCGGATTTGCATTTTTTAAAGAATGTTCTCCCTTTGCTATATTGCCAAAGCACTATTTTATGTTGTATCTCAACATCTAAATCCTAGCAGAATTACTGTAAAACCTGCTTGTCGCTGAGAGGGATCGTGTAAATCCTGAAAGGTACTATAGTAAGGCGATAATGGATAGGTCACCATAATTACAGTATATTCTCTCATACAAGCAGCCAGTTGCTTCTGCATATTGTACATTTTTCATTTTCTTTTCAAATTCAGTGTTTCTGTTAAAACTTAATATTAAAACTGATGAATATTAATATTAAAACTGATGAAAGACATATCTGGAGTCAAGCACATCCATCTTTCCGCTTTAAAATAGTAAGCATTTTATGTATCATTACCTCTATTCATTTGCCTTTATTAGAGTTTGCTGGGTAATATTTGTTTTATTCACTTTCATTATTTACATACTTAGACAAATTCAGCCCTGGTGTAACACTGCTGAAGCAATTTGAGTTACACCAGAGGTGAATTTAGTTCCCTATCTCTCATTGATGTGCTTGCTGTTCAAAACATACCTGTTCTAATATTTGCAAGCAATGCCGATTAGAAAAGAAATTTAGGTAATCCAACACATGCATCTAAAAACTTGAAAAAAAAATAAGGAAAACAGAAATCTTAGTTTTATATGGACTAAAGTTATAGACATTTTACATAAAACCTTGTCCCCAAAACGCTTATACTTTGGATGGTTAGAGTTTAAATGTTGAAAATATTTTAAAGTCTTATATTGAATTAAAATTAATGTGGAAATTTAAGATGAACATAGTTGAGGGATTCTCTTGCCCATCATCTGTACCATTGCTGATAGGGATAAGTGTTATTTTGTTTCATTGAGATACTTCTAGATAATACAACTTTGGGTGGACTAAAATGTAGCAAGTGGCAGGTATCTATATGATCAAACTGTGTCCCCGGACAAAAGAAACCTGAGCTCTCCTTGAAAGGACACACTATTTTTCTGACCTCTTCTTTCACCCAAGTTACTTTCTTTAGACATTTGATAATGATTGAATTGTCCAGTAAAATCTTATGCAATCGCAATGGCTTAACTATTATCTTTGGTACTAGAAGCTTTACTTTAAGCAGGGTAATTTTATTTCCCCTGAGAGTCTTCCCTCAAGGGATTAATTTCCTCTAATATTGTGGGCTACCATTAATCAACTTGCTTCTTTTGAGCGAGGTTCCCCTAAGGGAGCTACAGAGAACTACGGTATCCTCCCCCCCCCCCCCCCCCCCCCCCGAAACTAAATACCCAGTTGGCTGCCTCCTTTTTTTCTTGAAACGCTTTTTCTGTAAGAAAGTCTGGTCTTTTGTGAAAGAGTGACAATTTTGCTTGGTTTGTAGCTCCCACTCTTCCTTGTTATAGACAAGCTTGAATACACACAAACTGTGTGCTATGTTTTCACTATGTTATCTTCTTTTAAATTGGAACAATCAGCATGACTAGAATTCTTTATGTTTTCTTTGTGTTTCCCATAGTGCCAGGCTTCCCTTACCCTGCTGCAACTGCAGCTGCTGCTTACAGAGGTGCACATCTAAGAGGTCGAGGTCGCACAGTATACAACACGTTTCGTGCAGCAGCTCCCCCTCCTCCAATTCCAGCCTATGGCGGGTAAGTGGCTCAGTCTCTTTTACCTGTTACAATACATCCCCAAAGGCTATGAACTGTTTATGAGTGCAGTGCATGCTGGTCTTGTCTTACCACAGAAACCAACACAGCATGCAACCAATCTAACTGCCTGAAGTGGTGCACCTTGCACAGAGTATTGAAAAATGACTGTAATTTGTACTGTCATGGTTGGTGGCTTTAAGCATTTTATATGTCACATGTTGTTATGTAAATTCTCTTAGAGACCGAATGCTACAGAACAGAGAAATTTATAGCTAAAAGTGTATTTTTCGTGATTGCAAACATCTGGTTATTAAGGAGGTCGGATGAAGTAAACTTACTTTTTTTTTTCAAATTCAAATTCTCCTACAGAAAGTTCTCTCAGGAAACCTAGAGGGAGTGTGTGTTTATTTTATTTATGTGTTTATTGTACATAAAAATCAGCTTTGCTTCATATTTTCGTAGTAACATATCTTCACTGACATTTACTGAAAACCTAGTTGCAAAATAAACACACTGAAATCTATATTAAATTAGAACTTAATATACTGCATTCAGCTAATTAGGAACATATTAATCTTTTGAAGAGTGAGAGATAATTTTGGGGAGGATGGAGGATCTTCACAGCTCCTTTTGGCCCCTGAAAATGTTGAAACATTATTTGATCATTGCACATGGCCATGAAAACACAACACTTATGTTAAGACTTGATTCTGTCAGAGGACTCCTAGAATTTTCAGAATCTGGTTGTTGAGGTAGTGGGTGGATACCAGCCTCCCGCCCAAAACAGTATACCGTTAAAAACAGGCCATCCTTTGTAGATCCCACACTACCCACTATGTCATTCTGATAAGTGGCTTGTATTTGTGACTGGTTTGACACTGTTCTCATTAAACATTGTGTCCTGCTAGGCAAAAATGCTGGCCAGTTACTAGATAGGTTCCTAAGTACCTGAAGTCAGTCAGCCACTGAACCACAGCCTCTGGAGATATCAGGCACTGGCTACCTGATACTTCCTCTGCATCTGGCTTTGTCACCTACCAAGAAAGAAACAGGGCAGTTATAGTGAGCTTTTTCATTAGAAGAAATTAAGTAATCAGCCACCGAATGCATTTATTAAATTGCTTCCTGGGGTGCTTTGTGCAATGCAGCAAAAAGAAAAACTGCCATGTATCTAGTGGAGAAGGACAGAAGGATTTTTGCTACGATTGGCTGCAGCTATCTTTGCCAGTACCAAACCAATGACAAGCGAGTGAGTGAAGGGAATCCTTGCTGGGATTGGAGCAGGCTTAGCCTCTCTTCCCCATAATGACAAATCTGGGCCATCTTGGTCCCACCCAGTTACACAAATCCATAAAGGCTACCAGACTCATCTACTTCTACATAATATGGCAACAGTTCATGTCCCCCACTCCACTGACCCTGACAGACAGGCTGTTTAGGAATCTGTGAGTTGAACAACTAATACTTCATTCCCTGGCCTTTATGGGTATTTCTGCATTGCACCTGGGAGCAAGACTTGTAATAGCTTAACTGAAGCTAGCCCAATAAAAATAGCAGTATAGATGTTGTGACCACAGCAAAGGCTCAGACTAGCCACTTGAGATCAAATCCAGTGCAGTTGGTGGACTTGAGTGTCCAAGCTGCTACCTGAACCACAATATCCACATTGATATTGTTAGCATGCTCGCCTGAGCTGAGCTAGTGTGAGTCACTTTACCTGGGCTTAAAGGGTCGCTTCCAGCTGCAGTATAGACATACCCTAAGTGGTTCACATTCCACTCTGTAAAACTTAGAGTTACACCAATCAAGTTACAGAAAGGAAACAACCAAGAATGGGAAACTCATGTATTGAAAACACCAACAAAAGTTCAAGTAGGAAACCCTTTAATGGGGCCCAAGCACTGCATGTCCCACAAAACCACCTCTAATAGTCAAGCATCTGTTCTGCCCCATAATGCTAATGATGGTGAGAATGTGAATAAAATGTCACAGATGCTGATTTACTTCCCTGGGCCTGTTCATAAAGTATTATTGGAAACCAGTCTGTCAGTCATTTTGGTCTGCATATGAGTCCCTGCATATTATCTCCTGAAGCATGCTGGGTGAGTAGGAAGAAAGGCATCCATGTCCTCCTTCTCCCAAACTCCCTAGCTTAAAACGGTCAGGCTGAATTAAATTCATAGAATTAGAATAATACGATATTAAGGCTGCTTCATTGAAATTACAAGAAGTCACACAATGTGAAGGTCAAGGTTTCCACAAAAAAATTAACTTGCCCACATTGTATATCTTACATATTTTAGTATATATTTAACAACAGAAAAAGTTATCTAGATTAGCGATGTAATAGTGTAGTCAATTAATCGATTAACTGATAAACAGAAGTGAATAGGTTATTGCTATAGACTACATGCATTCCTTCCCCTCCCCCCCAAGCCAGTATATTTTTTAGCAGGTTGGCCAGCTGCCTGTCTCAGTCCTGGCTTGCTAAAGTTCCGGGACCTACTTCCACTGTAGCTATGAATTTAAAGT
Organism: Apalone spinifera; assembly: GCA_030068395.1. Classification (NCBI taxonomy): domain Eukaryota; kingdom Metazoa; phylum Chordata; order Testudines; family Trionychidae; genus Apalone; species Apalone spinifera. Next base: position 29,661,499 of record JANRFK010001605.1, on the reverse strand, counting down.
GTATTAGAAATAGGCGGGCAGGCAATCTAGCTCAGTTCTGGCTCATGCTGGGTCTGGGAGCTCAGACACACTCCTCCCTGGACAGGGGCTGCTGCCACCCTTGTATCAAAGGCAGCAGCATGGGGTGACTTGTTTTTAAACCGGCTCCTCTTGTGGACCAGTTCCTGCCTGGAATCCTGCACTGCTGCCTCTGCATCAGAGGCAGCAATGCGGAGTGGCAGAGGCTCCTTAGGAGTACAATCAGATTGCATTAGCTGCTGGCCCTGCCCCTGGGGTTATACAATAGTCGAGTAACTGATAAGAATTCATGAGGTTACTCAACTATTCGATTAACTGATATTTAACATCCCTAATCTAGAAACACAGACTGACAAAAACAGAAATAGAGGAGTCTACGTAAGTGCAACCTCCCCAAGCTAATGTTGCTTTTGAAATCTTATGTTTTTATGCTTTTAACAACACTGTTATTTTACATTATATTTTTTCTTTCTAATTAACATTAAAAAACACTCTATCAGCAGAAATTGGATTCAGGGGAGGAGGGAAAGTAGTGCAACTATTCCTAGCTCTGGTCAAAAACTAAGTTCCATCCACTCACTGAGTTTGTCAAAAATTACTCACTGAACTGAAGATTGTGCTGATGATGTTGAAAATATGATTGCGCATTTTGGTTTGCTTCACAGGGCAACTTAAGCATGGCTCTCCCTCAGTAAATACTGAATATTCCCATAGACTCTACTAGGTTTCTTGCGTATGGCTCCTTCTTGACTATGGGGTAGGAGAGGGGCATGGGTATCTCCCAAATACCATCAATATGTGGGGCTAAAATGAGATGCTACAGTAAATTATTTGGATCTGAATGCCTCCTTTTCCTTTATTAAAAAAGGAATGAAATAATTTAAATACTGATATTTAAAATAATTTTAATAGCATTTGAGTTGCCACTAAAGCTAGTAAAGACATTTTTAGTGAAGTATGGCATAAAGAATACCAGTTACTGTAATCTGATGTGAAACTTCTCAAGACAAGGTTTGTTTCAGGAAATTTCTTCAGCTGAAATGGTTTTTAAAAAAATTCACAACTGTCAAAATTTTTTCTTTCAGTTTTTCCAGTTCAAAATTATTTTTTAATTTTGAAATTTAAGGTAATTAGGATAAAATTAGAGGCTTTGAATGACTGAAATCCAAAGACAATATTTCAAAAGTTCGAAATATTATACTATTTAAAAAACATTTTAATTGGCCAGAACCAAAATATTTTTTTGAATTTTTAGTTAATACATTTTGGAGATTTTGATTTTCATCTCAAGTTAGGATGATTATTACCCCAAAACTCTGCATCGTTCTACTTACCAACACACTGAAATACAGTGTGGTAGTCCACATCTCAAAGAATTATTGTTCCAGGCTCACTGCAGACTCACTGTATACATCTGTGCATTATCCCTCAGTTTTTTTCCATAGACGCAAAGCCCAGAGAAGGCCCTTGTTTTGCTTCAAGTGCTGACTCATCCATTCCACATTGGGTGTGATGACTTGCCTTACACACTGGTGTCAGAATTTTTCCCCCTGGCAGCATCCGTAGAGGAATGGCTGTAGTGACCTCTAGAGTGGCAGTGCCATGGCACAGTATAAGGGATGTTGCACGCTCCCCCCACCCTCAGTTCCTTCTTGCTGCTAGTGATGGTGCATTGGAATTACAGGCTTTGACTCATTGTAGTTAGACCTTCTCTACTTAGCAACTCTTTAGATAGTTCTTCTTCCTGTTTAGAAGTTAGTTTGGTTAGTTTTGTTGTCCTCGATGGGACTTTTGCCTATGGACAAGGCATGCCCTGATCTCCAGGCTTCTGACCTTGAGTTTCATGCAGGCACCCTATGCCTGTGAATCACCTGCACGAGAGCTGTCTGTGGCATCTCAGCGAGGAGCACATTAGTGAAAAGTGCTGAATCTGCAAATCATTCAAGCCCCCATACTAAGAAGGAGAGAGACTTTTGCCTGTGGGTACTATTAATGGGGGAGGAACAGGTGTCATCCTCAACCTCAGACACCCATGGCTCCATCCTCCAGTTGGCTCCACTCTCCTTCACCAGCTCTGATATGGAAGGGCCACTCCTCTCCACCCCATAGGGTCATGGAAAGGAAGGGTGAGGAGCCTAGACCTGCTTTGGGCAGCTCATCACTATCACCTGCAAATTGATCTTCAGCTCAAGCTGAGCGACCCAGCCCATAGAATTGGACCAGGCAGTGACGACAGCCTCCAGAACATTCTGACTATGACCCTGCTCTTGAGGAAGGCCTACCTGGGCCTGCTTCAGAATGTCACCCCATGGCACTGTCCATCTCTGAGGGTACTGGAATACCAGCGCTCCCCTGTGCAAGGATGCCAAGTCTTGGAGTCAGAGAGAGACTCCATCGCAAACTCCCATTGGTCTCCTTGATGGGGGATGAAGGCAGGACTTGGAGCTGCACTCACCGAAGCAATGGCACAGATCTGCTGAGGCATGTGCTGCTGGCATGGAAACCGCCAAGAAAAGTCAGTATCTCCAAGGCCTCAGCTCCATTCCTGGAGCCATTCCATGGAGTGTTGGTTGATGTCTTGTCTGAAACAGTCCTGGTCTTGACTGTCCTCACTGTCTTGATGTTTCTTGGACTCGTCAGTCTCGCTCCAGCTCTCTCTCCCCTTTCCACCTTCTGGCACCGAAGAGCTATGGGAGGTGTAGATTTCTGAGTAACCAACACAGATCCTCCTTTCCTGAACCAGCACCATTGTCCTGTGATAGGGGCTTCCTGAGGCTGGAAAAAACATGGGAGATCCCAGATCAGGTACCATTCTGAGAAAGAGTTGTGAGCCCTCTGGGTCTTCAAGCAGTGTGCTTCCACCATTGAGACCAGCTCAGAACAAGGATCTCTGCTGCCCATTCAGGAGATGTCCCCATCAGTACCATCCTATCCTTTGGCACCACAAATGCTGATAAAGTCCACTTTGAGGTACATGGCACTGTTGCAAGTTGCCCTCCCAATGCACAAATGGGTCTTAAAACTACTAAAGCCCTTTCCAGACTACCTCCTCTCTGACCATTTCTAAAAGGGCAGAGAAAATACTTTGTGCCCGCAAAGGGGCATGCATAACTCTATTCTCACCTGCCGCCCAAGTTCAGGGCTCTCCTGGAGGAAAAAGCAATGGTGGCCATAGGGGCCTTCCAGGTGGCTGGGGATATGACAGATGCAATGGTGCACACAATGCCATCAGCCACATCTAAGTATTGGGTGTCCTGGTTTCTCCCCTCTCGACTGTCTGCAGAAGTTCAGCAATTGTTGAAGGATCTCCAGTTTAATGGTTGTGCCCTGTTGCAGAGAGACAAACACAAAATTACATTGGCTTAAGGATGTACCCAACTCAACCTAGAAGAGGTTCCATCCCCAATCCTTCTTCATGTTCCAGGAGTCAGCAGCACCAGGAGCCCCTGGCTAAAACAGAGCCAGGACTACAAAAAGCACTCAAGCCAGCCCACCCCCTCAGCTTAGTTGGGCTCAACCAATCCCAAGCAAGGGGCCAAGAAACCCTTTGAAGTTATGCTGGAGGGCAGCATACCAGACTGGCCCATGGATCCTGTCTCCCCACCATTTGGCAACCGCCTGTCCCACTTCATCCTAGCCTAGTCCCCCATGCCATTGGACTTCTGGATCCTGGCTAGTGTTCCCCAGGATAACTTCCTTCGGTCTGATGGACTCCTGATTTCACATAGTAATTATTGGGACGGTGACAAAGTAGTGTGACCATACTAAATGAATGCTATGAGCATAACTTGATGTGACTTAAACATAGCCGAATGATAGAGGATTCTGGGAGCGGGTCCTCTCTAAGCAGAAGTAAACTGCAGTAAACTTGAAAAGTCAAGCTGGCAAGGATTGCGGACTGGACAGTATGCTGTACTTATTGGTCAGTAAATATGGGCCCCTGCAAAAGTAAATATCATATGAGTGAAATTCCCATGTGGAGCATAAGCTGATTTGGTCATCATAACCTAACAGCTGAAGGTCACCCCATAAGCCAAGTGAATGGTTGATGAGTGAGAGAAAGTGGGCTAATTTTGGGTACCACCTCTCCCAGCCCCTTCCAAAAATACTAATTAGGTAAAAATTAGTAACTAAACACCCATTGGACAGGCTTGTAAGACATGTGACTCCTTTGGGGAGGGAAAGAAGGTATAAGAATCAAGCAAAGTTAGTTATTGGTTGTGGGGATACATTAATGTGAGCACCTTAAGAAGCTAGTGATGCTCCACTCTGGATTAAGGGACTGTGAACCAGAAACTTTCAAGGCAACCAAGGCCTTGATTCAGGGGACCAGACCAGAAAACAGAGAAGAACAAAAAAGAAGAAAAGGAGCCATCTGTAGACTGATAGCCACTTTCCCCATTTGCCAGGCAGGTACTGTGTGGGGCCAGCACACAAACTGCTGTCTGTTTGTGAAAGGGAGGCTCCCTTAAGGGAATGTCTACTTTCTCATGTATGTCTAACATAGGAACTATGTGTTCCATGTAACCCTTTTACTGGTGGCATAATTCCTTCTCAATAAACTGGCCTGGCTGGCTTGGGATAAATTCTCTGGTTTGACCTTTTTCACTGACAGCAAATAGTAACCTGTGGGTGGGGAGAGAAGATAGCAAGGGAGGGGTAACAATAGGAGACCCTCTCCCCCTATGTCCAACATTTTGGACAGAGGATAGTTGAATTCCTCTTGTATTAGGTATGAAGGCAAAGGCATTTTTTCTGTCACGATTGGGTGGTTGCTGGAGGGCCTGGAAAGGGCTCCTTTCCCTCTTTCAACTGTGTGCTTGTTTTTCAGACCCTGTATGAGTTAAAGCTATAATCCAGGCTCTGCAGATTACAGTTTGGGCTACAGCAGTTTGAAATTCCTGTTCCAAACTTTCTTGTGCAACATCTCTCTCCTTTACAAATTTAGCTACAGTAGGATACATAACAGTGTTATGATAACTTGTGTTGCTTTCTCAAGAGTGTAATCCTTTCGATACCCTGATAACAAGTTGTCCAAACTTTCTCATACAGTGTAGGGACCACATTAGTCAGACCTGGATCAGACCCGAGGCTTTTAAACAGCTGCTTTAAAAAGCACTCCTTAGCTTTACCTGAGAGCTTTGGGGCATATCCCTTAGCTGAGAGCTTTGGAGCATCTCCCCATTTCAGTAACCCTTCCATGTCAAGTTATGCTCACATCATTTCGCACCATTCCAACAGTGTAGAGGTATAAACCAGCTTTTACTCACCCTGGCTCTTGGAGGGGTCTGAAGATCCAGCCATTGTAAAAGCCAGCAACTGTACAAAGCCCAACAGCTGACATTTAAAATGTTTGGGACGCTGTTGTCTTAAAATAAATATCTGTACAGATATACTCAATGTTTACCTATGTGTCTTACAACATCAGGACATTTTCTACACTGCAAACTCAACTACACGTTTTAAAACTTTTTATATTTTTCAGAGTGATCTGTTTACATAGTAGGAAATACTAAACTAGTTGTCACTGCTAACATCAGTCCCTACGTACCTGGAAGCAGAAGCAAACTCCCAATTTGAGCTCCTGGCATGAGAGCAATTGTGCTCTCTATTGAGTGAGCTCTGACTTCAAAATATTTTTTTGAATAAATATATTTAATTTCTTCAATAAGAAGTAAACTCACTACCCTTCTCATTTCCAGCTCCACAGTGGTACTTACTACATGTCTTTTTTCATTCCTTATGTCCTAAATTTCCAACTTGTGAGTATGCTTAGATGTCTATACCAGTAGGAAAGTCTGCTGACACGGATTTACTTAGTTTCAACTTTTTTTTCAACCTTTGGACTATTTACATGTTAAGTTTGAAGTTATACGGTCAGAAAACCAGATGGGAATATGTCCATATTTCTTTTTAAATGGAGGTAAATATTCTTAAATCTGAGTAGTCTGCACTATACTTAAATACATACATATCTACTATATATTTGAGAGAATTTGTACATCTGTGAGTTTGTTCAAGAGCTTCTCCTAAACAGTATGAGCTAGGACCACCAAATTTGGTAGGCAGCTTCCTCTCATCATAACTTAAAGCAAGACCAGAGTTTGGTTATGCCAGATCAAGGGCATGCATGGAATGTGACTTTTTCTCACCAAATGGAAAGGGAAGGATGTGATAGCAGGGACAGTTATACTCATGAATGACAACAGAGGGGCAGAAAGCGTAGGGACAGTTATGCCACAGAATAACCACAGGAGGGCAATCAGCGCCCCAGCCCCAGGGAACAGACATTGGTTTACAGCCCAGCCCCGCCACCATGGGGAGCAGCCGCCGGCTGGGCTGTACGGCTCTAGCTGTCCCAGGCCTGCTGGGGAGAAGCCGTTGTCCGGGACTGATGGCCCGTCGCCCCAGGCCAGCCCTGAAGAGAAGCCATTGGGGTGGGCCTCGCAACCTTCACTGTCCTGGACCATCCCTGGGGAGAAGCCACCAGCCTCCCTCGCCCCGTCCCCTGTGTACCACTGCACCTCCCAGTCCCCTGTCCTGACTCCCACAACCCCATCTCCTGACCTGAGCCC
>JANRFK010001605.1:29644196-29654806 GCA_030068395.1 Apalone spinifera | reverse complement strand
CCGGAGATCTAGTGGCGGGGATGTGCACTGTTCTGTGGCCCTGTCACACTATTCTTGTGCAAAAATCTTTTCTCCAGGATCCTGGCCTGAAGTCAGTAAGGCTACAAAAGTGTAACTGTCCCCAGGAATTCGTTCCCATTCCCTTCTCAAATCATGCCCATTCTGTGCTTACCCAACATTTTCCACTTGGGAGAGAAGTTAGTTTGAGTTGGGGCAGAAAAAAGATTAAACTTTAGGTTTGTTTAGCTTCCAGTCTTTGGAATGAAAGTAGCAGTGAAAGTAAGGCGGTGCGCCCTGGTGCACCGATGCAGTATAAGCCGGCTGGGGCGCTCTGCTACAGGAGACAGTGGGCGCAATCCCCGCTGGGCTCCTGGAGCTTCCCTACAGGCTGCTGTGCTAAGTAGCTGGCAGGTGGGAGAGGCTGTCTGGGGGTGCACCCCGCACCGGTCCAGGACTGCCTGAACTGCCCCTCCCTCTGCACCATTTAGGAAGGGCAGAAGGGGCTGAAGCCTCCCCCGATTCTACCAGTGCTGCCTGTTGCTTGCTGTTCCCCTTCCATCACTGTCAGGGAGCCAGAGGGAGCTCCTTCTGAGCCACAGGGGCTGCTTTGCCTTGTCTTTCCTGATGGCAGGAGTGCTCCAGGCTCCATCAGGGCTGTGTGAGCAGACTCACTCCCCCTCCCTCCCTCACCCAGCCCAGCCCTGCCTCCCACTTGAGCAGGAGGGCCTAAACAATGGGAGGGCTAAAGCTTATAGGCTTATTAGCCGACTGGTTAATCTGGTCCTGTCTGTTCTCAAAAGACAGCAGTTACTCCGGATTTGCATTTCTGTTGCTCATGGTTGCAAGAGCCGGGTCATGAAAACTGGCCCTGACTTCATGGAGAAATTTGTATCTATTTAGCTGGTTGTACCATAGAATCCCTTTAATGAGCCTTTGTTTCATAGAAATACACTGCAGTGGGAACCCGCCCCCCCACTTTGTTTCAGCACATGGGTCTGCATTAGGGGCTTGCACTAGTGTAAGCCCCTACACTAGGTTGGACCATCAATAATTTTCTTAATGCAAACAGAGCCTCCATTTCTCTGCACCCATTTTTATGGCCTCTCAAAGGGGAGGATTTTTTTTTTCAGAAATTTCCTTCTACCAATTTTGACGTCATATAAAAAATTGACAAATACCTGTTTCTCTGTCATAAGGGAAGTAAAACTCATAGAAAACATAGCTGGAGGGAAAGTGTCAAGCTATGGACAGAAACGCACAAGGAAAATTTCTTTTAATCAAAATTGCTTGTGAACTCTTTGACATTGTGGATGAATATACTCAACAGCAGCTTCTTCCTCACCCCAACACACAACCAACTGCTTCAAATCAAAAGGAAGTGTTGCTTCACACAGCACACAGTAACCTGTGGAACTCCTTATCAGAGAATGGTGTGAAGGCCCAGACTACAGCAGGGTTCTAGATAACAAGATACACTCGTGATGGAAAGATCTAACAGTGTCTATTAACCAGGACTAGCAGGGATGGTTTCTAGTTTCTATTTGCCAAAAGCTAGGAATGGGCAAAAAGGGACAGATCACTTGGTGATTTCCTGTCTGTTCATTCCCTCTGAAGAAACTGGCATTGGCAATTGCTGGAAAGCAGCACACTGGGCTGGTCATTGATCTGATCCAGTATGGCCATCCTTATATTCTTACATTCCCAGCTTCTCTCAGGTATGCCTTCCCAGTATCCTAATCTTCCTCAGTTTTCTCCGTAGCAGAGTCCTTCTTTCTTCTCCATTCCTGCCACTGTTTCCGTCATGTTTTGTCACTGCTATTGCTCTCCATTGTTTCTCTATTTGACACCAACATCCATTTTGCCTCACTGACAGTTTACAATTAAGATTTGAAGCTGACAGTAGGGAGACAAATTATTTGGATCCTGGAGAGTTTCTGACAGTAGGAAGATGAGGTAGATTACTACTCCAGTCAAAAGTCCTACTGTGCAAGGTTTGGTGAGGGGAGTGCACCTGCCTGGTCAGGACAATATTGGTTGTCCCACCATCATGGTCAGCTGTAGCATCCAGGTCTGAGCAATATGCATCTCATGGCATGGTTGCAGTACAGTTAGATCAGATGGAAAAGAGCTGTTCAGAGGCAATCCACCAAGTTCTACTTAATAGTAGGAAGTACTAAATCAACCTCTTTGCGCAAGTGGGAGATGCTTTTCAGTTCGGTCATTGCCTCAGGGAATTTGGTCAGTACTAGTCTGGATTCAGGACCATAGAGATTACCTGTTCTATTTTAAATAATCAGGCTTGTCTCTCAGCACGGAGGTCCATGAACTGCAGGCCTTAAAGGCAAAACCTCCCTTCAGGTCACATCCAAATTTTTGATCAATGTGGTTTTTCAGCTTTTCACCTTAGCCACACAACATGCTTGCCTATATTTTCCCCCAAGATACACTTGAATGCAGATGAACAGTGACTTCGTACCTTAGATATACAACAAACTTTGGTGTTTTATCATTTTGATTATCATCTGGGCTTTTGCTACAACACAACCTGCAATTTTTTCTAATACGCATTTGCAGTGGAAGCAGTAAAACAAATATAATACACACTTAACCAATAAAATACAAATAGAAATACAAGAAATCCCATAGCAGGTAAGACTAGTGGTCCAGCTGTGAAAATAGCCATTACCAGATGCTTCAGAGGAAAGTACAAAAATCCTCATAATAGATGATTATGAAATAGCATACCCATAGAGAAAGCTTCTTCCTAAACCCCTGGCAGTTAGTGGAAGGTTTATATCCTGAAGCTTATTCCTCCATGCATCTGACAAAGTGGGTTTTACTCATGAAAGCTTATTCCCAAATTTATCTGTTAGTCTTTAAGGTGCCACAGGACTCCTCATTGTGTATCCTGAAGTCAAATTCAACCAATGTAATGGATATTCTCAATATTTTTTTCTTAATTTTGCTGTCAGAAAATTATTTTTGCATGCAGTGAGGTCCAGGTAACATTGCTGAAATCTTAGGGCTTGGAATAAAACAGAAGAGAGAGGTAGGAGGAGCATCTCTAACTTACTGCATTGGTATAATTTACTGCCAGGACCTTCCTATAGTGGAAAATTATCTTGGCCATGTCCCTCCTCCATCTCCAAGATGTGCCCTCTTTCTTCACTTTTGGGTGTAAGGGGAAGAGGCTGGCACAGGAGTCAGTGACAATGGCTGAATATTCCTCCATAAAGATTTCACTTTTTCTGATTTTCCTGAACACTAATAAAGTTTAAATAATAAAAACACTTCTGTATACCTCTCCCAGGATTACACTTCTAAATAACACTAACACTTCTATCCATCTGTTTTTGAAATGGAGCAGTTCCTACAGCTGAAATCAAATAACATAACCATTACTAAGTCCTGTCATGGCTCATGTTGAATTCAGAGTGCATTCATTTATGCATTTATTTTGAAAATAATTATTTGTCAGTCTCTTGCTCTAAAGTATAATGTCCTTATATAGTTGGGACAGTAATTAAAACTGGAATATTTTAATCTTCAGCAATTTAACAATGGCATGTTGTTTGAGTTTGTCACTGAACAGGAAATATATTGAGGATGGCTTAAAGGGATGGGAGGGACTTCCCACTCAATTACTCACATGCACCTATGCCCTTCATATTATGTTGGAAGTTTTTTTGCTTAGACACTGTAGCTTCAAGAACATTCTTGTCTGAGTAGGATATAATAAGCTAGTAGAGCTAAACATGTTACATTATTGGAATTCTGGATGAGTTTGAGTGCTAGGTGACAGTGTTGGAATAGGAGTAGCTAGCTAGCCCCTCATAAAACCTTTTTTTTTATGTTATACTACCTGTAGTTTTGTTAATTCCCTAATTCTTCATGGTACACATTCTGCCATGTCTACACTAGGAAAGTATTTTGAAATTACTAAATTAACTTAACTCCCAGTTTAACAAGTTCAAACTAGTGTGTCGGCATTACAGGGAAGCCTCAAAATTAGTGTGAGGCAAGCTCTGTTAACGTGAATGTGATACCTCCAACTTAGAGCCCCAGGAAGCACTGGGGAATTCGTTTGAATTACTCTGGGGAGTAATTATTTCAAAATAGCTACTCCGAAGCATATGACCTACGAGGAGAGGCTGAGGGAGCTGGGTCTATTTAATTTGCAGAAGAGAAGAGTGAGGGGGGATTTGATAGCAGCCTTCAACTTCCTTAAGGGAGGTTCCAAACAGGCTGGAGAAAGGCTGTTCTCAGTAGTGATGGCAGAACAAGGAACAGTGGTCTCAAGTTGCGGTGAGAGAGGCTCAGGTTGGATATTAGGAAAACTATTTCACCAGGAGAGTGGTGAAGCACTGGAATGGGTTACCTAGGGAAGTAGTGGAGTCTCCATCCCTAGAGGTGTTTGTCTCCTGCCTTGGGAGGGGGCTGCCTTGGTCCTGCCTTGGGCAGAGGGCTGGACTTGATGACCTCCTGAGGTATTTTCTACTACTATTTTGAAATAACTATTTTGGAATTATATTACTCCTGATGAAAAGCAGGAGTACAGATTTTGTATTCCATGGCCTGTTATTTTGAAATAGTGTTGACGTTCTGCTTATTTGACTTTGGGGGATTATTTCAAAATAAAGTCCTAGTGTAGACCAGGTCTCTGTTCTACTCTAACCTGATATATGGAATATCTGGAAGTCCATAATCCACTAGATTTTTGCTCTACAGGTATCCATCCTTTTTTGAGCCACCAGCCTTAGAATTAGGAACATACAGTTCATACTTGCTTTTTTGTGTTAAAGAACGAGGATGCATTGTGCAGTAGCAGTGACTTGTTTTGGATCACATAAATGATGGTCTCTGAAACAAAGAAATAAGTACTTCTTTTTAAAAAGGAATCTTTGTATGTTTAGAATAAAGAGTCGTCACCTTCTACCTTACACTGCATGACATTTGCAAAACTTCACTGCATGAGTGATAGAATAGAGCTTCGTAAACTTTGGCAAATATCTTAATAGCATCTTGAAAGTCACTTCTACTGCTATTAATAATCATGTAATACCTCTGTTGCTTAAATTTATAAGCATCTAATGTATTTTAATGCAATTTTAAAAACCCCATTGATATCAGGGGAGCCAGGATTTCAACTGCAATATTATTCCACGGTAACTGTTAATTAACTATTGAGAAAAATAATATTGAGACTAATAAATATATAATAAAATATATGTAGGGTAGTTTGGTCAGCAGAACACAAAGGCCGTTGGAAATTTGAACAGTTGATTAGATAATGCCTCTTTGACGTAAATAAGCTTATTAGATATGCAAATATGATTTTGCTTAGGTTTACATCTTAGCAGCAGGTGCTTTTCTCAGGCAAATTAAGAATATTAATGAAAACATGCACTTGGATATTAAACCATGGAACAATTAGAGTTAATGCTAATATTGAAAATCAGACTTTCTAGACTGCAAATGCCCATGGTTTTTTACATACTTTTTGAAAAGGGGGAACGTGCATATGACAAATGTGCAGCACATGTTTATTCCAAGTTTTAAAATGAGTAGGCCAGCTTTATAGCAGAGTAACTCAGTTGAAATCATTTTGCTGTATATTAGTGCCTTTCATCCTGAAGGATTTCTAAACATTGATAATTTGTTTTAGCTGAAGTGCAGCGACCTTTGGAGTGAAATGTTAACAGCAACATAACTGCAGTAAATAACAATTACAGATAAGAGTAGAACTACTTACCCAACTGAAACTGCAGGGGAGTTTATATCAGTATAGTGTATTCACTAACGCCATTGGATTGTGTTGTACCTTTCTCTGTTAAATTGAAAAGTCCATTATTAAATTTGTGTTCTCCATATAGGTGCTTACAGACCATAATAAATTCCTTATAACCTTTCTTTGTTAAATTCAGTAGATTAAGCTCCTTGAATCTGTCACTATAAGACATGGTCTCTATAATTTAATCATTCTTGCGACTCTTCTCTGAACCCTCTCCAATTTATCAACATCTTTCTTGCAATGTGGGCACCAGAACTGGACATATTTTTCCAGCAGTGGTCATTACAATGCCAATACAGAGGTAAAATAATCTCTTTACTCCTGCTTGAGATTCCCCTGTTTATGCATCTCAGGATTGCATAAGCTCTTTTGGCCATAGCATTGCATTGTTTGCACGTGTTCAGCTCATTACCCACCGCAAGCCCTAAATCTTTTTCAAAGTCATTGCTTCCCAAGATAGAGAGACTTCCCATACGTAAGTTTGGCCTACCTTGTTTGTTCCTAGATATCTACATTTACATTGAAAATGCATATTGTTTGCTTAGGCCTAGTTTCTGAATCGGTGACCTGACCTCTTTTTTTGACATTTCTCCAATTTTGGTGTTATCTGCAAATATTAATCAGTGATGATTTTGGTTTATTGCAGGTCATTGATACAAATGTTAAATGGCATAGGGCCAAGAAGGTTATCCCTGCAGGGCCCCCTTGAAAACTCACCTGCTTGATTAAATATCCAATTTACAGTTATATTTTGAGACCTATCACTTAGCTAATTTGTAATCTGATTAAAACATTCTATTTTACATCTTTCCAGTTATTTAATCAAAATGATGTGTGGTACCAAGTCAAACACCTTAACGAAGTCTGTCACATCAGTACTATAGGTTTTGTCATTCAAAAACATAAAGAAATAATGTATTTTCATAAACCTATTTTCAAAGTCTCCCACACAAATATAACAAATCTCATTTAGTTTGGGAGTGCTACCATGATCACAGCACAAAAGATAATTCTGCAGGCAATTGAAAATTTTATCTACAGTCTACACTTAAAATTTTTAACCAGAGTTTACATAAATAAAAGAAAAAATAAAAGTTAATGTAAAAGTAGATGCTTTTATAGTAAAGAGCACAAGGTGCAGGAAGGAGCTTTTTCTGCCAGTTGGCATATGTGGCCTGTTTACACACATTTCACCACTTGCATTCCTCAAGCTAGATTAATTGCAGTTATTCTGTTTACATTAGGGCTGAATTTGGCCCGTGGTTTTGTGTGTGTTTGTGTGTGTGTGTGTGTGCGTGTTTGTATTTTGGTTTAAGGGTTGATGGGTATAATCTACATGTAAAAGAAACAAGTCAGCATCGAAATAGGAATCTTTTGTTCATGCCATAAGAAAAGGTGGAATCTGAAGGCCAGTTACAGTGTCAGAAGAACAGAAAGATTGGCCTTGGTGTGCTACCTCCCAGCAGTACCACTCATAGCAACACCCTCCCTCTACCGGCACTGCAGCCCTAATCCTGGCCTGGTACCACGGGTAAGACCAGCAGCTCCTGCATCCTACACATCTTGGCCTCTCACCTTGCTCTCAGTGTTGCAATTTGGCACTCACTGGAATTTGGCCCAAGTCCCCTCCCCATCATGACAGAAAGTTAGTCAGGCCAACCCTGAGCAGCTCTGCAACACTGCATGCCCAGTTCAATGCTCAGAGCAGGGCATCAGGCCCAGCCATGGGAGTTGGTGGCGCTACTGTTGTTGAATGAGTGTCAGACTCATTCACAAATCTGAGAAAAACTGAAACTATTTTAATAATTTTATACTATCCATGGCTTTGTATCATTTTTAAAGCTGCAAGTATTTCATGGTGTGAACAAACTTCCGAGCTTTCTAGCACACTCTAAGTTTCATGGGCACCTTTGGAGCTCCGCAGGCTATTTCTTTATCAGCAATTAATTAATATTCATGTAAAAATGAAAACTACCCAGTGTTTCCTTATAAATAAAGCAAAGATTTGTACTGCAGGGGTTGATTATTTGCACAGTGTTCTGCAAGCCAGTTTTTGACAAAACTTTTATGCAGCAGCAGCTCTATTAAATGCATCGTTATGGCCATATTCTACATTTATTTTATATATATTTACCCTCACTGATGTGAATGGCAGGATTGTCCTTTCAAATGTTTTATGTGGGGGGAAGAGGGAGACCTATCTGGTGTTTAATTTGTAATAAAGGAGTGCTGGAACTCAAACAATTTTTTTTTACATTCATAACTGATACAGAGGTTTGGGGAGTATGAACTGCCAAGTCTAGATGTGCCAGGGCACAGCCACGACAATCTATAGCATACATTAAGCACTGAATGTATCAAAATTCACACCCATTTTGAGAAGCTGATCACAGGCATTCATTCTGTATTACTGTAACCTTTTGTGTCTCTTTGACTAAGCATTTGGCACAGTATACAGATATGGCATTCAGTTCAGTTTCCCTTTTATAAGCGCCAAAGAACTGTTGATTAGTATTACCGACCTCCTTAACCAATGTGAAGAGTGCCCCTTTATTCTTTTCCATTCTTGTGGCAAGACTAACCTCAGCAGTGCCGGGGTTGGTGGTGTTTGCATGTGGAAATGCACTAATTTGGATGTTTTTCTTTGTGTGTGCATCCTTGCAGTGTTGTTTACCAGGATGGATTTTATGGTGCAGACATTTATGTAAGTATTCATTGATGTGCATGCTGTCCTTGTACATTACCAGAGTCATTCTTTTTACAAGTTTGCTGCGTTGCTTGACTCTGTTTTGTCAATTTACCATCCCTCGCCTGTCAAAAAGAATTGAAAGGAATATCTCTCATATTGGAAGACCTTTCTGTTCATTACATCTATCATTGTTCAGTGGAGCTGAATTAACTCTTCAATCAAGTGCTGAATGAATGCAAAAATGAGATAGTGTTGAGCTTTTCTCAACCCTCAGAATTAAAGTTTCAAAAATTATGTTTGTTTTAAAAGTATTATATAGTTTTATTAAAAACTCAAGGCAAATTGAGCAATGTTTTAATACCTGAATTCTGAAAATACTGTTGGGCATTTGATCTGATTCAGGAAAGCTCCCTATTCAGGGTCACATTTAAACACATTCTTAAGTACCATTGATGATAAGGGAATTTAAGTATATGCTTAGTTCAAGTTTTTCCCTGAATATGGATGAATTTAAGCGTGTTCCTAGGTGTTTTCCTGAACTGGTGGCAGTAGTGCTTCTTACTGTGTGCAGTGCCACTCAAGTAAGTGGCACTACTCATAGCTCTCAGCCCTGGTCTACACTAGGGAGCTATTTTGAAATAACTCCCCTTATTTGGAAATATTTCAAAATAATGGGCTTGGTAGTGTGGATGCTCCCTTGCAGTAATGGGGTCATTATTTTGAAATAATAACTCCTGCTTTGCACGAGGAATACCATTTATTTCAAAACTGTTATTTCGAAATAGCAGTAACATGCATGGTCCACTGCTGCTATTTTTAAATAATAACTCCCCAGAGTCACTCAAATTAATTACTCCCCAGTGCTTCCTTGGACTCTCAGTCAAGATAGCGTGTCCACATTAAGGGAGCCTCCCTTGGACTAATTTCAAGGCTTCCCTCAGAGATTCAGGCCACTGACTAGGGCGGGGCTGATTAATCACCTGTGAAGCTGTGCTGCCACACAGCTTAGAGGGAAAACTAGTGTAGACATACCCCCATGGCTACATGTGATAGCAAGTATAGACTTGGTCCTTAGTTACCAATTTTTATTATGTTTGCTCCATCCATTAGCTTATTTAATTTTATATATTTATATATAATGTGTTTGTTTAAATGTTGCCCCATACTGAGAATTTTAAATAGGAAGTCTCTGAAGAACTTGCTTATCTTTAAATATGTTTAAACTGAACAGAGTTGTTTTAAATGTGTGCCCTAATTTTCACTCATGAGAAAATCCTTAGAACCCATGCTCACAACTTTTCAAAATATAGAGATATACAAAAACGTAGATGTGCTACTTATCTTTAGATTTCCCTATTAATTCGATAGAACAATCAGATCCTAAAAATAGAGGTAATTAAATATCTTTTCATGGCTATAGACAGCTTTCTTATCCCAATTGTGCTTCAATCAGCATTGGGATACAAAGAGATTGATTACATTAAATTGGTATGAACATTAAAAATTCATTAGATTGTATTAGAAAACATTAGTTATATTTTTTACCAATGATCCTTTAGAGACATTTAGGATGAAACACTTTAAATTTTCCTGCAATAGATTTAAGTAAAAAGAAAAGAACCTCAATTTATGGGAAAAAGTTGATTTTTTTCTCCCTGCTGGGACAAGATTAGCTGTTTTGCTCATTTGGGGCAGTGGGAAACCCTTCAAATTGGAGTCTCATCGTGCAGACTTTCAAAGTTACTAACCCTCCATTATTCACAGTGGATGCAGCTCCTCCCTTTATGGAAGACCTACATGTATAGTGCTTAAATCCAAAGTTGGAGTTTACTGATGCACAGGGCGTTTTGCACATGGCTGAGTTTTACCCCGTAGTATGAACTTAATTTTTAATTCTTCTTGCCAAAAAGAAAACTGCACTCATGTTGCTCATCTCACCAGTTTGAAAGGCAAGAATCCCTGCTGAACCTGATTTAACTTACAGTGTATTTGGGAGTTACATGTTTAAATTAGAGTTGGCAGTTTTGGAGCCTACTGTTGGTGAAAGAAAAAAATTACATCTTTTGGGCCATCAGTGACAAGAGAAATTCTTTGTTTTCTTTTTTAACAAGATGATCGGCACCTCCTCCC
>JANRFK010001605.1:29621699-29640705 GCA_030068395.1 Apalone spinifera | reverse complement strand
TTTTTTTTTTTTTTTTTCCTGGAAAAATCTCTTCCAAAAAAGGGATCGGAAGAAGATATGCAAATTCACACTGAATTTGCATATCTTATTTCGGAAGCCGAGGGTAGTCTAGACATGCCCTCAGTGAGGTGACATTGGGCCCTAAGATATATCCCATGCTAAAGAGGGATGTTTACAGGCAGAACACATAACAGGAGCTTCCATAAGGCAGCTAAATGCCAGAGGCAGGGAATATGGATGATGGCACACCAGACATGAAAGGGTGCATTCAGTCTTCACATAGGACAGTTCCATAGGTTGAGACAAGATGAAGAAGATATGCCCTCCCTGATGCTCTTCCTGCTCTAGATTTTTAACCTGAGCATTGCAAAGACTGTGCTCCCACACTTTCCCAGGGAAATGGGGCAGAGAAGGCTCTTTGCACCATCTCCCCAGTGCAGCAGACATTATTTATCCCATAATATCCACAGTGAGTTTACTCCTTGAAAATGGCTATAAATAGTAGTAACCAGAGAGTGTTGAGTAATGTAACTAATGAATGCTTGGAAAAGTTGGAGATTCTTGGATGACAGTAGCTATTGAAATGCAGATTAATTTTCATCTACCCTCAACAGGTGTGCAACTTTTATTGTTCTAATAATAGGAGATCCATGCAAAGCTCCATAGTAGGATAGAGTCCCTAGTGTTGAGAATAAAATTAATCTGTCCATCCATAAGATCTATCTAAGCAATTTGTATTTATAAAAACACCTGTCACTGTGCTATCTGAGCCCTTAGTTAACAATTAAATACACCATAATGATTTATCAGGAGAGAATAATACTGTAGTTTGTTCTCTCTTTTTCTCAATATATATATATACACATATATATATATATATATATATACACACACACACACATATGAATATAAGTTTATGTAACATATGCACACACATGCATATATAATATGTGTATAGATGGCTATATATTTTGTGTACATATTTGATTTTGTAACCCAAATGTGTTTGATTTTCCATTTTATATTTTTTTTGAGAAGTTCTTTGCTCATTTTAAATCATAACT
The DNA here is from genome assembly GCA_030068395.1 of Apalone spinifera. NCBI lineage: Eukaryota > Metazoa > Chordata > Testudines > Trionychidae > Apalone > Apalone spinifera. Next base: position 29,639,641 of record JANRFK010001605.1, on the reverse strand, counting down.
AAGATTTCTTGGCAACTGACCAGGTACATGTCCCTCAGCTTTTTCCTTGATTATTCTGTGCCATAATGCCTTGTAAAATATTGAAAGCAAACTTGTGAACGAATGGCTTTGGGTAATTTGTGTGACTTATGCATTTTTATTTATTTTATTTTATTTTGCATTCAAATCGTTACATTTCTGTTTCCTTATAGAGTAGTGTATCAAGAGCCTGTGTATGGCAATAAATTACCACAGGTATGAAGTACTGACTGTTGAAAAAAAAACTCATTACATTGAATGTGGATTGCTGTGCAATCATACTAACAATCAATTAATGGGGGATTTTACATATACAAAATTAAATGCAGCTGCATTTTATATCTGGGTTAATTATACCACACAATTGCAGACATTTTAAAAATTCTGCCTCCCTCTTATGCTGTATGTCCCATTTAAAGTCCAGTGTCAATGGAAGTTTTGTCATTGTCAGAACTGCTTTATGACATATGCTGACTCTGTCAAAATGTATGTTTTTAGGGAAAGCAAGCTGTTACTGAGCCACTGCTGTAGTTCTACATGTGGTAGTGATTTGAAGGGGAGAGTAATGTAAAAAGGGCATAACTAGTTTTTTACCATAATTAGAGAATTCAAGACCAGAAGGGAGCTTTCATCCAGTCTGACCCCCGTATGCTACATGCCACCAATACTTTCCACCATGCATATGCTAAAATTCAACAGCCCACAGGAGTCTAACTATTATGTTACACAGGCAGAGAATGGAAGGGACGAAGGTGCACCAATAGCCAAGGACCCTGCATGAAAATGATTAAGTAAAATATATCCAGATAAGCCTGGCAAGTGACCTTCACCCACGTGCTTCAGAGGACAACCCCTTAAGGTCACTGTAATCTAATCTGGAGAATAATTCCTTCTTGACTCCATGTGTGGAAATTTAGATTCCGAATAGCTTTTGAACCAGCCAGCCACGCCTCTGAGAGAGAGAATACTTTAAGCCACCACAGAGCCCCGGCCTGCCTCATTTGATGTCCCATCTCCAGTAGCGAAGGAGGATATTAAAAAAATGCAAACACCTAGAATGAACAGGAATGGGGGTTGGGAAATCTCTTCCAGATCTCTGCAGATGCCTGGCTGAAAACCCGAATCTTGAGCTTTCAGAGAACTTATGGCATGAATAATAGAATCATAGAATTATAGAACACTAAAATTAGGAGGCTATATCTAGACTGCAGGCTTCTTTTGGAAGAACCTTTTTTTGGAAGAGATCGTCTCAAAAAACTTCTTCCAAAAGAGAGTGTCCACACACACAAGCTCATCGAAAAAGCTAACTGTTTTTTCAAAAGATGGCGTCCACACTGAATGGATGTTATCTCACATTTAAACTGTTATTATTATGGACAGAATGGCTACCAGGGTACCTATGCTTTTTCCTCTTCCTCTTCTTTAGAAAGAACTCCCTCTTCCCCGTCCACACACATCTTTTTCTGAAAGAGCTCATTTGGAAAAAGGCTTGTTCCTCGTAGAAAGAGTATTACCAAAGCCAGAAAATCCTGTCTGTTCTTTTGATTTACTTTCAGAAGAATGCAATTGGAGTGTGGACCTAACTCAGTTTTTTTCAGAAAAATGGCCATTTTCCTGACAAAACTCTGTAGTGTAGACATACCCGAAGGGACCTCAAGAGGTCATCGAGTCCAGTCCCCTACCCTCATGGCAGTACCATCTACACCATCCCTGATACACGTCTGTCTAACCTGCTCTTAAATATCTCCAGAGATGGAGATTCCAGAACCTCCTTAGGAAACTTATTCCAGTGTTTAACCACCCTGATAGGAAGTTTTTCCTAATGTCCAACCTAAACCTCCCTTGCTGCAGTTTAAGCCCATTGCTTCTCGCCCTATTCTCAGAGACTAAGAAGAAAAAATGTTCTTTCTCCACCTTATGACACCCTTTTAGATACCTAAAAACTGCTATCATGTCCCTCCTCAGTCTTCTCCTTTCCAAACTAAACAAGCTCCATTCTTTCTGTCTTCCTTCTTAGGACATGTTTTCTAGACCTTTAATCATTCTTGTTGCTCTTCTCTGGACCTTCTCAAATTTCTCCACATCTTTTTTGAAATGTGGTGCCCAGAACTGGACACAATACTCCAATTGAGGCCTAATCAGCATAGAGTAGAGAAGAAGAATGACTTCTCATGTCTTGCTCACAACACTGCTGTCCCACATCGCAGAATTATGTTTGCTTTTTTGCAACAGCATCACACTGTAGACTTGTATTTAGCTTGTAGTCCACTATGACCCTTAGATCCGTTTCTGCAGTACTCCTTCCCAGACAGTCGCTTCCCATTCTGTATGTGTGAGACTCATTGTTCCTTCTTAAGTGGAGTACATTGCATTTGTCCTCATTAAATTTCATCCTATTTACGTCAGACCATTTCTCCAGTTTGTCCAGATCATTTTGAAGTATGACCCTATCCTCCAAAGCAGTTGCAACCCTCCAAGCTTTGTATCATCTGCAGACTTTCTAAGCATACTCTCTATGCCAATATCTAAATAGTTGATGAAGATATTGAATAGAACTGGTCCCAAAACAGACCCCTGCGGAACCCCACTTGTTATGCCTTTCCAGCAGGATTGTGAACCATTAATAACTACTTTCTGAGAATGGTTAGCCAGCCAGTTATGTACCCCTCTTATAGTAGCCCCATCTAAGTTGTATTTACCTAGTTTATTGATAAGAATATCATGTGAGACCATATCAAATGCTTTACTAAAATCTGGGTATGCCACGTCTACCGCTTCTCCCTTATCCACAACACTCGTTATCCTATCAAAGAAAGCTATCAGATTGGTTTGACATGATTTGTTCTGTACAAATCCATGCTGGCTGCTACCTATCACCTTATTATCTTCCAGATGTTTGCAGAAGAATTCCCTAATTACTTGCTTCATTATCTTTCTTGGCAAAAAAGTTAAACTGACTGGTCTGTAGTTTCCTGGTTATTCTTATTTCCCTTTTTATAGATGGGCATTATATTTGCACTTTTCCAGTCTCCTGGAATCTCTCCCATCTTCCATGATTTTTCAAAGATGATAGCTAAAGGCTCAGATACCTCCTCTATCAGCTCCTTGAGTATTCTAGGAGGCATTCATCTGGCCCTGGTGACTTGCAGACATCTACCTTTTCTAAGTGATTTTTATCTTATTCTTTTTTAAAATTTGATCTTCTAAACCTACCCCATTCCCACTAGCATTCACTATGTTAGGCATTCCTTCATCATCAGATTTCTTGGTGAAGACCGAAACAAAGAAGTCATTAAGCATCTTTGCCATTTCCAAGTTTCCTGTTACTGTATCTCCCTCCTCACTGAGCAGTGGGCCTCCCCTGTCCTTGGTCTTTCTCTTGCTTCTAATATATTTATAGAATGTCTTCCTGTTTCCCTTTATGTCTGTAGCTAATTTGAGCTCCTTTTGTGCCTTTGCCTTTCTAATCTTGACCCTGCATACGTTTGTTTGCTTATATTCATCCTTTGTAATTTGTCCTAGTTTCCACTTTTTATATGACTCCTTTTTGATTTTTAGATCATGCAAGATCTCCTGGTTAAGCCAAGGTGGTCTTTTGCCATACTTTCTATCTTTCCGATTCAGCAGAATAGCTTGCTTTTGGGCCCTTAATAATGTCCCTTTGAAAAGTGAACCAAGTGGCTGATGAGTTGGATTTTGTACAGGTAACCTTGTCACACAATTGCACTATAAATTTGCTCAGGTGTCTCCTAAAGCTCATTAAGTTGTAAGCCCCACATCTCTTTTTATGAGGCTTTTTCTGGCCCTATAATGGTGAAATGATTAGAAACATTCTTCTGATTTCCAGTTTGTTTCTGGTTGTATCCATTTTTTTCTTGGCCAACATTGGCTTTTAGCTTGAATAGCTCTGATAAATGAGGTCTAATCAGTGCCTTATTACAATGGCATTAATACTTCTCTGTGTCAAGTGGAGATGCCTTGCCTGAAACATCCTAGGATCATATTTCCTTTTTCACAGACACATCATATTAGCGACCCAAAGTTTGTCATGAAATTAACCCACACACCCAGGCCTCTCTCTTCCACTGCTGCTTCCAACTGATGAGTCTCCAGCTTGGAGCAGAAATTGTTGTTAGACTCTGCATGCCCTTGAACTTTGTTCTATTGTATTTCATCCTATTTCTCTCCTTCCAGTCTTTAAGGTCATCCATATCTTTCTGTACTAAAATCCAACCTCTTCTGTACTGATGGTGCTTCCTGACTTTTTTACCATCATCAAGTTTCATGAGCACACTCCCACTATTTGTGCCAGGGTCATTAATAAAAATATTGAGTAACATTGGTCCCAAGACTGATCATTGAAGAGTTCTGCTTATGAGTTCCCTCCACTTCAATAATTTACCTTTCAGGATAACCCATTGCCTTCTTCCTTTTATTCGTTTCTTTATCAATCTTATGTTTCTTGTGCCGATCCCCATCTTCCCTAATTTATCGAGTAATTTCCCATGTGGTTCTGTGTCAGATGCTTTATGTCCAAGTACTGTATGTCTACTGCAAGTCCCTTTTCTCAAAGAAGGAAATCAGGTTAGTGTGGTATGATCTTCTGTTGCATTATATCCCATTTACCATTGACTTCCATTAATTTAATTATTCTTTCCTTTACAATTTATTTCAAAACTTTGCATACTATTGGGGTCAGACTAATAGGTGTATAATTGCCTGGGTCTCTCTTTTTGCCATTCTTCCTTGAAGATATGTATGATGTTAGCTATTTTCCAGTGGGACTGTACCTACCCTCAATTAAATAGTTATTAAAAATCTATGCTGATGAATTAGCAATCTTACGTGCCAGTTCTGGCTTAGAAATTATCTGGTGCCCCTGATTTGAATGCCTTAAATTCTTTAATTTTTTTCTTCCATCTCAATTGTGATCATTTCCATCCGTAGGCATTTATTTCCATCACCTGTACTGCCTTCAAGCCTGTGCTCCACACTATCATCCTTTCTTAAAACTGAGGCAAATTATTCATTTCGTTTTGGGGAGATACCTTACGTTATCATTAACCTCTTTTCCATCCAGACTATATTGCAGTCCAACATCACCCTTACTTATTCTCTTTTTTTATTCATGTAACTAAAGCCAGCTTGTTATTTATTCAAATTTCCTTGGCCAGAGCTACTTCAACTTGACTTTCAGCAATTGTCACTTTATTCCTACATTTGCTGACCTCCACGGTATCATTTTATTTGCTGATCAATGCCTTTTTCCATTCTCTAGAGGCTCTCAGATTACACCCCTAATAACCTAATACACTAAATGCTATGCTGTCATTTCCAACATTGCCACTATTGTTGTACCTTCACCACTAGCACTGAAACTGTTGGTGATTTCCCCAGAATATGTTAGGACAGACATGCTAATAGTGTCAAATTATAAGCAGCTATATTTCTTTGTTAATTTGAAGGAGTAAACTGTGTAAATGATTTTATTTAATTTGAAAAACAGTCCCTGCCTATATTGGTCCAATATTTCCAATATTTTGATAGCATATTTAATGAGCAGGGATATAAAACGATTTCTGTAATAGAATAATTGTACTATGAAAATACTAATTTGGCCAGAAAAAAAACTAATTTTAAGGTTATCCTTAACCTTATGAGTTTGGATAAGTAAAATAAATGATTGCCTATGTTCATGATATTATATATCTAAAATACAATGCTATGCACTAAAATATTCAATAGAAATTTTATAACAATATAAAATTAAGCATGAGAAGAATGTATTTTATATACATGTATATATTATTGGCTATCATGTATCTGAGAAATACACAACGTTGAAAAGCTGAAAAAATAACCAGATTATAGTTATAGGAAATATCTCTGCCAAATTTAGGTGGTTTTAACATCACATACTATCCCAAGCTGTTTGGATAACAGATTCTGGTCCTGTTTCAGTGCTTAATTTCATTGGGACTATTCCCATTTTTAACATTAAGCATATACCAAAATGTTTTGCTGGACTGGGGCCTTGCCTGGTAAATCATCTGTTATCTTCTTATAATAATTAAAGTGTTTAAAATTTTTAAAAAATTCTAGTTATACTCATTAACCTAAAAACATGAGACCGATAAAGTTCATTAGAACATCCTAACAAAGAGAAGCAAATTTGTTATCTTTATACAGTTTGCCCTTTTAAATTATATTAATGAAATACACAAATATGACACACTCAGATAGGCATTTCCCACTGAGTTCCTCCATATCAAAGTCTCAAAATACAGATGCCAAAAATTTTAGTCCCTCAAGAGTAGTTAGTCTTTCAATAAGAAAGGGCTCTAATCAGACCAAAAGTATATTTGTTTGTATAGTTTTGAATGCAGTCTCTTCAGGGCTTATTTCAAATTTAATCCTGATTTTTAAGTAAAAAATTGTGTAACACAATTCCCAAGGAAGATCAAGCTTGGTTGTTTGGCGACATCTCCTAGACTAGCATGTCAAGCCATCCCTATATTTAAATCTGGCCATACTTTTGACATCGGCCTATTTCATCTGGGTGTGAATGAGAAAATGATGATAGATTTGTGTAGTACCCAATCCTTCAAATCCATAATCAGTCCCAATTAAATCAAGAAACCTGTTCATTTGAGTAAAGTTTGCAAGATTGTGCCAATGGTGACAAGCATGAGGACCATAAACAAGACTGACTGACTCAATAATAAATCAAACTGCAGAATGACTTACAATCCAACAGATGTTCTTAGGCTTTGGATTCTGAAGACAAAATCTTTACGTATACTGCTTGAGACAAAAAAGCGAAAAGTCTCTTATTTTGTTTACACCACACATTCTTTTGCCATCCTTCTTCTAGTAGCCCACAACTTGATAAAAAATGGAAACTTTCCTCATGAGTTTTGATGGCTTCACAACTTTGTGACTTAAGTTATGCTTGGTGCCATTTGTTGACATGTAATTGCCCATACACTAGATACCTATAGGCAGTATTTGCCTGTTGTTGCACATACTTTTTGATGCTTCAGGTAGTTTTTAATGAGATTCTATGTGCCTAGCTGCAGATCAGTCTGTTGTGTCAGTAGCCAAGAGAGTGGGTAGGAATGCTGTCTTCCTTTCCTCCTTTTTTCAAGTATTCTTAAAGTATCCGATGAGCAGAATTAAGGAAGTATTCCATGTCAGTGCTTCTTAGCTGGCACAGAGATGGGACTTACTGCAAAAGATGGCACTTACCTAAACCTATTGGTTGCCTGAAATAAGTGCTTCCAGCAAGGCACCATAATAGACATGAGAGTTTGAAATAAGTGATGAAGAGAAGAGATAAAGAGGTGCCTTAAGTATATAGGTAAAACTCAAGCCCAGATTGTGTCTGTCTGGCTGTGTGTGTAGACTGGAGTATTATGTGCTTACTATTAAGCAGATGTGGCATCATCAGCCAAACTGTGTATGTGGGACTGACTCAAAAAAAAAAGAAGTTCTCAACATTTCTTTTCTTTAATCAAACAAAAGCACTGGGGTGGGAGTGGGGATGGGGGTTGGGGTTGAGAGGGATGAGGATTAGCTGGCATGACCTGTGGAGAATCTCTAGAACAGTGGCTATATGCAGCTTCTATGGCCCAGTCAAGTTTCTCATAAACAGATTATTTCATGAAGAGTAATACAATATACAAAAAGCTGTATTAAATGTGCTAAGATATGCTGTTTTCATGAGGGTTGGCAGGCAGAAGCCCATTCCTCACATTTCTACAGATTGTTGGTGTGAGCAGAGCCCTCAACAATAGGAACACTTGACTGAAGTACTCACTTTAACAAGTGGAGGAATATCATTCAAAGCTGAGTGATCCAACTAGTTTTCTTTTTCATCTCTTTTTTAATTCTGTGGGGAGACACAATAGTTCCATGTCCCAGAGGATTATGGGGTGGTGGATTCTAATTGGAACCTAAATGGTGTTTGTGGTATCTGTGGAGACTGGGCTCTGTTTGTTAATTGGCATGCTGAGATCATTTTGAAATGGTTGATGTAACACCGTGGTCCATTGAACAGGAAGCTCTGCTATTTTCACAGTTTGATAATCAATGCATCACTGCACACAATTCCTTTCAAATGTGTGTGTTTGTTTGTCCTGTTTGCTTAATTGAACAGCTGCAATTACTGTTACGTACAGCTGAATGTTAATTCAGGAGAAAAAAGAAATTCCTTCGTAGATATGATTTTATTTACAAACTATAAACCTATATATAATTAGTTTTAATGCAGCAAAAATTTCTTTGATATAATCAAACAGATGCAAGGTATCATATTAGATCTATTTTTGTAATTGGTTTTCTTTTAACTGATTTGTCATAGCTTTATTAACCTCTTTGGTAAGGGGAACTGCTGCTATAACCATAAAGAAAGACATTCTCAACTTTTTTTGATTATTCTGATCCTTGGGTCAAATTAAATCTTAACAAGCAGGAACTGATTGGATTTGTGATCAGCTATGCTTAACAACCTCGTGAAATATTTCATATATAATTCAACCCCTTAAATGGATTTATAGCATGAAAAGAACATTACAACTAGTTGCTGGGAAATTTTAGAAAATATGACTTTAGACTGCTGTAGCAATGCAATTAGAATGTAAGTTTGTGTTTCAGGGTGGTTATGCTGCCTACCGGTATGCCCAGCCTGCCACTGCCACTGCCGCTGCCTACAGTGACAGGTAAGACCCAATTTACTGCTAATAAATACTTAGCATACAGGAAGTGAAAAATGAGTCTTATGAATTTTCCTTGTTTAAGTCTCATAACAGTTTTGTTGCTCTGCAGATTACTATGGTATATAAAGTTAGGCTGTATTGTTATAAGAAGCTATAAATAGAAAGCCAGTGATTAATTAAGAATCAAGCATAAGACACACATTCCTGGGTTGCAGATCAACCACTTTACTGTAAGATAATGATCAACTGTGACCCTTGCACAATGTAGAATAAATGTACAGCTCCATAATAGTCTGCTGATTTAAAATAATAATTTGTCTTAACAGTTAATTTAGTATGTGATTTTCAAAGGTGTTGAGTCCCCTCCATTTTCACTGACTCCTGTTGAAGTCAATGGAAATTCAGGCCATCAGAGACAAATGATAATTCTCCCATATAGCTGGCTTCCATTTATTTGTGAGTTTATATAAAGATAAGTTGATTCTCTCCTTCCCCCCATTTTTGTTTGTTTGTTTTTTTGGTGGAGGGCGGGGAGTTCTATTAATTCAAGGTATCAACATTGCCTAAATACACCATTGAAAAAATGGAGAATTTCTTAAAATCAGTTCCGCCCTACTCTGCAGAAAGACACATTTCATTTTACACAGTGTAAATAATTTCATTAAATTATTTTTAATTATTAAATGAGAGGGACTGCTCATAGGATGAAATTTTGGCAAACCTTCCATTAACTTCAGTAAGGCTAGGATTTTGCCACACTGTGTAAAGTTAGGCTTGTGAATAAAAATGGATCTGGGCCTATTTTGTAATGAAAAAGAAGAATGTATTGATTCACTGGAAATTCATTCTTCAGAAATTGAATCTTAGGAGACTCTGCAGTGCCCATTAATACTTTTCACTTGTTTTAGGGGCTTATAGCACACACTAGAAGTGGGTATCTATTTTATAAAAAATCGCTGTGTGTGCATTTTGCTTCACAGTGTCAGAAAGAGCTCAGGACCGATATCTGTACTCATGGCACAAGAAAATTTCTCATTGAAATCAGTTAGTAATTTTCTTGCATCTTGAGTATGTATTTAAACTTGTATTCAGTGCTAAAATGGTCATTATTATTGGGCTTTTTTATGTTTGTGGTCCCTGAAGAAAACAACAGAATAAAAACTAGTGAAGGATGTCTTAGAATGAAGCGTTGCCCCTGTATTTTGTTTGCTGAGGAAATGGAACACAATGTGAATGTTAAAATGCTATGCATGCATAGCTGCCTTTAAAAATGCTTATTCTGGCAATGAAGATATATTTTTAAAAGTTTGGTGAATAAAAAAATTTGCATGTGTGGCTGAGGCATGCTGTGTGAGACAGGTAAGCAAGTTTCTTTATATGAATTCCGAATCAGTAATGTCAATCAAATACTGTAATGCTGTATGCACCTTGTTCGCGATGTACTCTTTCTATGCAGGGTAACCTACCATATGGAGTGCTACTCAGTAGTTTTCATTTCATTTCCACAAAGGTGTGTTGTTAGCATGTTGCAGCTATAATATTTTTGTGAGCTTAATATGCAAAACTCGTTCATGATCCTAAATTTTTTTAACCAAAAAGGTAAAATCATAAATAATCTCATATTACTAGTCCTTTTTTGCCACATACCGTTTAGAACTCTCTTTGTCAGTTAAAAGCGGTCACCTGTTGCTATAAGGAAATGTAATAGATCTACATAGTACTTAGGGGAAGCGAATAATATCAAGTTGAAACCTAAATGATTTAATTACCAACTAGAGTACCTACTTATAAAACGAAACAGACAAATCAGATATCGTAAGGTAAAATATCAGATTTTTACCTCTTCTGCTCTATTGACAATGTTTGACAAGAGAGAGTCAATCTGACTAATAAAAAAATTATGATCTTGAAAAAAACTTAATAAAAGAAAAGATATAGTATGATTAAATTCTGCTAAAGAAGACTGAGATGGTATGTGTAGTAATGTAATAGTTACAACTCTTAATTATTTTATATGAAAAATATCTCTACTATACTGAATTTCCAAATATACCCTTTGTGTATAATTAGAATTGAAATCACTTGAGCCTGCTGCATAATTACAGGTATCTGAAATAGAATTATTTATTTTGATTTTTTTTAAATTGCATTCTCAGTTAAAAATGTTTATTCCCAAATGAATAATTTTGGGGAGGTTAATTGCTTTTCTCTATCAGGGAATCCTAAAACTAATTCTAAAAAGGAAATCATGCAAAAACTTTGTTGCATATATGAAACTATATGCAAACACGGATACCGCACATTACAATTACAAATTTGATTATTCGTTTTATTAAACTTTTAACTACCGGTAAATTTTCTTTAGAGAATGTGAGTTTTTTAATGCAGAAAAATAGGGCTTTTTAGAAGATTCCTCACTCCCTAAGAGCATTTTGCAAACTATAATTTGGCAAAATTTGAGATAAACTCTAATACTGCAAACAAATGCGGAAATGCAGGCAACTACTAGTATCCTTTTTTCTAAATGTAACCATCACTTGCCATGTTGTGTTACATATGAGTATTACATATTTGGTGTCACAGAGTTAGTTTTCGTAGTGGACATGAGTCCCTACTTAATATCATTCTCAACCATGTATATTTATTGTATATGTTAATAAAATGCCCAAGCATACACACTGAATGCCACTAAGCTTATATTGTGATGCAGTGCTCTAGCATGAAAAGACCGCTTTAAAAAAAAAAAGAAAGAAAGAAAGAAAAGAACGATTTGGGTCACATCATATACATGATGGGTGACAAGGTCCCTATCTTGGCACACTGTCCTAAGTGAGAAGATGGAAAGAGGAACTGTTTGGATTGGATGCATATTTTGTTAATACAAAAACAAGAGGTGAACAGAATGATTTGGAACTCCAGAACCATTACATCAAGTCATTGGATAATGATTGGTGCTGTAGAACTGTTCTGAGGAAATATAATGGTATCCTTGTTTGTCACACTTGGAAATATTGCTGGATATAGGCAATGAACAACTAATCTGGAGGGAGAGACTAAGGGGGCAAGGGAAGATGATGTACCTTGTAAAAAATTAAGTAGTTTTTAACAGAAGAAAACACACATATGTAATGGCAGTTTCAATCAAAACTGAAATAGGCCTTATAGATTTCTCCAGTCATTTATTAGACCTGGAGAAGAGAAAAGCCTGCTTAATTTATGAAGCAATATAGTAAGAAATCATTTTACAACTTCAGAAAGGAAGCAGTGCTACATGTTTTCTCTGTGCAGTCTATCACTTTATTAAATTAAACTTAAAGTGTTGAGCCTTTTGAACAATTTGATCAAACTCTTCATATTTGTAACTGTCTAGTTTAAAATGTTTCTAAGAAATACCTCTTCCAGCTGACAGAGGAAGTGGCACATAGTTTAGCCCTATATATGTTCTGTACCACTCTTGAACTTTGACCTCTTAAACCTAAGAGGTTGGTTGATGGAAAACCATTTTAAAGGTATACAAAATAAATTAAAATGGATACAATTTTGAGTACAGATTTTACTTGATTTTTCGATAACATTTTTTTAAAAGTATTTAAAATATAGATTCTAGTAAAGGCTTAAATCTAAGTCTGACTTAAAGAAAACTGGCAAAGCTATCAAATTTTATTTTCATGAGTTAGAACCAGTCAAAGCATGGCAGTGGGGCGTATCGTCATTTTGTCATTGCATGTTCACTTGATGTTGCTAGTATGTCTGTAATGCTGTATCGGATTTGACAGATCCATCACATTAGCTCAGTGAATGGCTTGCTTGATTTAAGCCTAAGGGCAGACTTACTCACATTGATTGGCTATTGGTTTTGTGTTTTATGACTTGATTGTTGCATCTTTGATCAGAATAAAAATGTTTCTTTTTGCATATTAATTTTAACAGCAAATGTGTTTAAATATATATGGTGGTGTATGAAAGCTTTAAAAACAAGCTAAGCCTTGTTTGGAAGGCAAAAGTATGTTCACTTGTACTGCTTGCTAACAATGTAACAATGATAATTATGTGTGTGAATATGTATGTGTGTCTGAGTATTCATATATACACACACACTTTCCCTCCCACATCTAGGGAGGTAGTTTGCTCGGAGACGTCAAAGTATTTACATATTGTTTAACTAAAATCCTGCTCAAGCAAGTGGAAGAGCTCCCATTCACTTCATTGGGGTTTGGACCAGACCCCTAGACACTGAAGCTGGATTTTCTTACTGTTCTATGTGTTGTATAATTTGAAAAAAAAAAGAGATTACACTGAGGGGTATAATAAAACATTTTATGCACACAATGCACTTTTTTCACTACAAAAAACCTATTGGGGTGGAGTTTTTTTGGTACATGTTCTATAGACACATACATAATTTTTTAAAATACCTGGAAACAGGAAACTTATCGTAGAGAGGTTCTATTTTAAGATAGTCATATCACTTCAGTGCAAAATCCCAGTTATTCCAGTCTTTTTTATCTTTAAAATGACTAATTTATTTATTTTTGTCAAACTGGTAAAGTATATGGATGCGGGACTTAGTAAGCTTGTCTATCTGTTCTGTTTGATTAAGGAGTTGACAATAGTACTTGATGTTTGTAATCAATAATTCCAATAGTAAAATACATAGACACATAAAGTTACTTAAAGACATGTTATTAAAGGTTCAAAAAAGCAAACCCAGGTTCAACATTTAAAAAATATAACTGCTTGGCTTAGGTATTTTTAAATATTTTAGACTTTTAAATATCTTTACATTTGTGACTATATAACAAGTTCATTAAAATAATATTCCTTTTCATGAGAATTTCACCATTTGATATGTAATAATAATTAAGGGTTTGATGGCATATAAAATATAATAGTATCTTGAGCCAAAGTTTAATTTACCATTAAAGAATTTTGTACAAAGACTGATATTTTAAATAATTATAATCAGTATATTTAATAGGTACATTTTTTTCATTAGACATGGGGGAGAGAATATTAATCAACAGAAATTATATATAAATTAATTAGGTTAGAAAATGAGTTTAAAAACCCAAAAAAACCCAAGACATAGCTTTCACTTTCCCTTCTAGTTGTAACTAGAATTTCCAAATCATTTTTTGAAGTTTGCCCATGTATACATTGTTCACTAAGCAAATATATTCAATAATTAGAAGGATCCCTGGAAGTGATAGGTGAAGATCCTATAACGATTAACATACCAATATTCTCACGCTGTGAGATTTAATTGAGATGTATTGGCAGTTTGGCAGGAATCCAAAGACTTCATTCAAGACCATGTAACATAGTCATAATGATATATAACACACAGTGCTTTCCATCTTCAGTGCACATTTGAAACATTTAGGGCCTAATACGGTGGGAGTTGAATTGTGCCTTTACTCACGCTGATAGCCATGTGTGGTAGCTAAAAAGAGGTGAGCTTAGTTCCCAGCAATGGAAACAAAAATCATACTGTTGTTAGTAGGCAAGAGAACACTTGTTACATAGTAGTCTCCTAGGGTATGTCTAAACTACATCCCTCTGTTGCCAGAGGGATCTAAATTAGACATACCGAAATTCCTAATGAAGCGGGGATTTAAATATCCTGCGCTTCATTAGAATAAAAATGGCCACTACTTTTTGCCGATGCGGCAATTTGCTGGCAAAAAGTGGCAGTCTAGACAGGGATCAGTCGGCAAGGAAAGCCTTTTCTGACTGATCCTGTAAACCTCGTTGCATGAAGCATAAGGGATCAGTCGGAAAAGGCTTTCCTTGCCGACCAATCCTCATCTAGACTGCCACTTTTTGCTGGCAAATTGCTGCGTCGGCATAAAGTGGCGGCCATTTTTATTCTAATGAAGCGCAGGATATTTAAATCTCTCCTTCATTAGCAATTTTGGTATGTCTAATTTACATCCCTCTGGCAACAGAGGGATGTAGTCTAGACATACCCCTAGGTCTGTATTTTTACATCCATAAATACATATTCCACATTTGGCACTCTGCCTTTTTTCAGTCACAGTCCACATTCCTCCTACTGTTTTCACCAAATTGTTCTGTAATAGCTATGGTTTCACATTATAATCTAAAGGTGCCAAACATATAAACTAACAGGATTTAGTTAGAAGATTCAAGTGACTGAGGTAAAGTATGAACCCGGAGAGTGGGAGACTATATCTAGTGATAGAAATGTAGCCGTGTTAGTCTGGTGTAGCTGAAACAAAAAACAGGACTATGTAGCACTTTAAAGATTAACAAGATGGTTTATTAGGTGATGAGCTTTCATGGATCTGGCCCACGAAAGCTCATCACCTAATAAACCATCTTGTTAGTCTTTAAAGTGCTACGTAGTCCTGTTTTTTGTTTCAGACTATATCTAGAGAGTTATCTGCAGAACAAATGATAGGAGTTTATAAAAGTAAGATAATATTAATGAATTGACAAATTATTCTGTAGAAATTGGAACAGTGTACAATCATCAGGGATGGTTTAGACAGTATTTGATCCTGCCATGAGGGCAAGGGACTGGATTCGATGTCCTCTCAAGGTTCCTTCCAGTCCTAGTAGTCTATGATTACATCTTGCAGCTATCCCAAAGTAGATGAATAACATTGTTTGTCTTCATTTAGAGACCATTATCATTTAGTAGCTACATCTTTCCTCTGTAAACCGTGAGGGAAAACAACTAAATTTCATAGAGATTGGAGTAAACTAGTAGAGCTACGAAGCTAAATTTTACAAAGCTAATACTGATTTACAACTATGTTGCCCAAGTTTTTCATGAGGTATACTGAAATCAGTGGTGTTATACAGTTAAAAAGAGGAGTAATGTAGTAGTGAACCAGGTCCTCTTTACCTGAAGGAGTAGTGATCACCTCTTATAGATTTATTGTCACTTTAGAGATTGCATCATCTGGATGGGCTACTAATCCCATGCTTTCCCATCTTTGATAAAAAGAGCTGTTTTCAGAGTCCCTCAGAATATGGAAATCCTGGATTAAAATTTAAAATGTATCTTGACACTCAGTTTGTGGGGAAAGGAAGGGAAGAAATAAAAATTGAGAGAAGGTAGAGGAAAACTACAGCCAATATGTTTATACCCGGCTGCCAAAGGTTGGGTCCATATTTAGCCTCCTAAATAGGTGTCCTGATTCATAAGAACATAAGAAAGGCTGTACCGGGTCAGACCAAAGGTCCATCTAGCCCAGTATCCTGTCTGCCGACAGTGGCCAGCACCAAGTGCCCCAGAGGGGGTGGACCGAAGACAATGATCAAGCGATTTGTCTCCTGCCATCCCTTTCCAGCCTCTGACATACAGAGGCCAAGGACGCCATTTCATCCCCTGGCTAATAGCCTTTTATGGATCTAACCTCCATGAAATTATCTAGCTTCTCTTTAAAAGGTGCTGAGCACCGAGTAGCTTGTAATGAGAGCTGCTGGGTGCTTGATATGTCTGAAATTCAGGCCACCTATTTAAGTTTGAGATATTGATCAAAGTGCCCATTTTTAAAAAATGTTAGCTTACATCAGACAATATTTTGAGTTGTAAATTTTGAGTCATTTTACTTCATTATTTAAAGATAGACCTGGATAGTATATAGAGGTATGTCTACACTGCATTCCTCTTTTGAGAGAGGAATGCAAATGCAACTGAGCAAAATTGTAAATGAAGTGCGGATTTGAATTTCCCGTGCTTCATTTTCATAATTGCATCCGGGCGCTATTTCGAAATACCCTATTTCGAAAAAAGAAACGCTGTCTAGATGCGGTTATTTCAAAAGAAAACCCTTCTTTCGAAATTACCCTTAAACCTCGTTTTATAAGGAGTAAGGATAATTTCAAAAGAAGGGTTTTCTTTTGAAATAACTGCATCTAGACAGCATTTCTTTTTTTGAAATAGGGTATTTTGAAATAGCATCCAGATGCGATTATGCAAATGAAGCGCTGGAAATTCAAATCTGTGCTTCATTTGCAATTTCGCTCAGCTGCATTTGCATTCCTCTCTCGAAAGAGGAATGCAGTGTAGACATACCCTTGATGTTTAATGAATATATTCTCTGTATAGATTTTAGTGTTTTTTCTTTTTTAGCAAAGAGAAAAAAGTACTAAAATTCATATTTTAAGAAGCAGTTACGTATTTGCCAAATGCTTTATAATGGCTTCCTCTTAATGTTACACAATGCTGGAGGAATATGTAATTTTGTTTTTTATATGTCTAATATTCACCAGACTGGGTAAATATGGAGTTAGGGACTTATAAAACATAGCTTTCTAACCCAATGGACCAAAACTGTTATAGTCTATTTGGTCACTGCTTGCGCCCCTGATATGCTGGACCATAACAGCTCCTTTGGTCATGTTAAGGCTTAATTACACAGTTTTTAGTTTTCAGATCATTGACTAGATAGACCACAAAAAATGCTATGTAATTATCATGAACCTAAGTGCTTCAACTGTTATATTTGTAAAAGTTGGAAAGGAATTTAGTACATTCTATAATGGAATGAGGAGCTATGAGTACAGTAAGGTTAAAAAAGGTCTTTTGTTTACAATCACCATCCAGCACGTTTTGGAAGGATGAGAACATAGTAAAAGAGAATACTTAAAATGATATTACTTAGAGAAAGTGAAGAAAGTGATAATTAACAACAACTACATTTATCCGTTGTAGTCCCTTCAATCTCAAAGGACCCCAAAAACTTTATTACCTCAATCTCTTCACACAATTCTGAAATGCTGCCAGCTGTAGTATGTAGTTGTGATAAAGAGGTAGATAATCAGAGAATTACACATCTTAGCAAAGGATGCCAAGGAAAACTGTTGCTTTTGTGAAAAGTGTCATGGGATCTTTCACATAGACACAACTCCCACTGTAATGTAAAGTGATAAGCTAACCTGATCCTATTATGGTGCGAAGAAAGATAATATATCATCGAATCGTAGAATACTAGGACTGGAAGGGACCTCGAGAGGTCATCGAGTCCAGTCCCCTGCACTCATGGCAGGACCAAATACTGTCTAGACCATCCCTGTTAGACATTTATCTAACCTACTCTTAAATATCTGCAGAGATGGAGATTCCACAACCTCCCTGGGCAATTTATTCCAGTGTCTGACCACCTGGCCAGTTAGGAATTTTTTCCTAATGTCCAACCTAAACCTCGCTTGCTGCAGTTTAAGCCCATTGCT
>JANRFK010001605.1:29596556-29617156 GCA_030068395.1 Apalone spinifera | reverse complement strand
CTTGGCTATGCTCACACTCTTTGGTGTTTGCAGTTTGAGAAATGACTAGTGAACAAGATGCCTGGCAGGAATGTTTGAGAGGACAGAGAATTTTAAGAGAACATTGATAGAATTTTCAGAAAACAGATTTTTAATACATAAATGTACTTACACTGGAAACTAATAGCTAATTTCCTTTTTATTCAAAGAACAGAAAGACATTGTGTGGAGTACGTGCCCACTCAGAGCTAATTCAACACCATTTGAATCTCAGTTGCTGCACACTGGAAACAAAACAAAACAAAAAAATCTGAAAACAAATTGTTATTTGTCAACACATTTAGAAATATTGCAGCACGGTCACAAACAATTTGAGAAGAAAGGAAGGCAGAAACATAAAATATATTATTAATTCCAAATTGTTGACCTAGCTGTATTAAATATAATGTGCTGTAAACAAATATGAATATATTTTAAATATAATTTCAGGACACTTATCAGATTATTAACAAGGCACTGTGGCGGATTAATTAACATTGAAAATGGGTATAGCTCCGCTTTTTTGAAGCATAGTCTTAGTAAAATGTGTCTTTGAAACATCCCAGTCCCCTTAATCAATTACCTTGTTTAGTGTGATAGATATTGTGAGAAGATTGAGTTGTGGAAAAGGAGTTTCTGTAGCCCATTCTTTGAGGTCTAAGTGCCCTGTTCAATACACAGGTAGTCCAAATACAAATACCCATATTATGTCACTAGCACAAAGAGAAGAAGAAAATTATATGTAAAAATCCTAGCCAGCTTCCTGTAAAAGGTCTGATAGAGGGAAAAGAATGAGATGGAGGAAAAAGGATGTTCTGGAATAAACTGAAAATCAGAAGCAGTTTTTTTTCCTGTTTTGTAATTTGGAGATGATTTTTATTAGAAAGTTTAAGTATTCTGAAAATGACCCTTGTTTCATGCTTCACGTCTTCTGGGTTTCAGATATTAACAGGCTGCATATTGTGTGATGTTCTAGGGTCCAGGAGCTTTGTTAAGTAAAACGTATGAATCAGATTGTATCCCCTAGAGCTACATAGGCTGAGTCTTACTTCCCATTGAAGCTGCTGCCAAGAACTGTGGGGTAGATTAGATGTGGACATTGCAGCTTGGGCTCTCAAGCTCTCCTGTTGGGTCTGAGCTCTGAGGACTAGCCTGAGACTCTGCTGGAGCTGAAGCACCCACTGCTGTTTTTATAGCCTTAGCTGAATGTGAGCTATCATAAGTCTTATCTTATTGGGGTGGGAGGCTTGCTCCAAACTGTGGTGCAGACATATAGCAAGAGTCCTGTGTCAATACTACTAGAATGAGAGAAGTAAAATCTGTAGTATGCTTCATTTATATGAGAGGTTGTGACATTAAGTGCTGCAACTGATGGCTTTGCCTCTCATCTGCTGCTTAGGCTCTGTAATCTTACCCAAACTGCACTAGCCAACTCAAAATACAATATTCAAGCAAATGCAAATAGTCCACTGAAGGTATTACAGTATTCACACAGCGGCTGGTTGAGAATTTAGAAACCTCACATTCACTTCATGCCTGAAAACATCCACATTTAATATTAACATTTGTTGAAGACCATGTTTTATAAAAACTTAATACAGTTTCGGTTAGAAAATATATTTTTCACTTCTGCTTTCAACTTTGTATTGAATGGCTAAATAGTATAGCTAGGTCCTGCCAAACTGTTGGCAGGTTAAATTTAGAATTGGGCTACTTTTAGATACCAAGTGAAGTGAATTCTGTAAATGTTTTGTCATCTTTCTGATGTTTATCACTGCACCAACAGTAAAGAAGAGAGAGGCTATAATTATAAAGTTCCAATGTTCAGATCTGCTTTTGGGTTTAGACTTTGAACCAGTACCCATATTTACCTTCTACTTTACCCCATCAAAAGAAAAAAAAGGTTCTTCAGGCATTTAGATTTGAGCTCCCAGTTTAATTCATCCTTATATTAACTCATTAGATTATTAATAATAACCCACAATCATTCCTAAGGCAGCATGAATCCCAACATATGTATTGTAGGAGTACGTTTAGCACTCTCCCAATAAAAAGAGAAATTAAGCAGAAGGATGTGTAAAATCCTTCTCCCCTTCTCATTATGTGGACCATTAACAAAGCCTTTCATATTGCAGCCACAGTTTACAGTTTCCTACTGTTTCTGTGCAAAGATGTGATGGTTGCATTTACTTGTCAGACCTCTCCCCTTGATTTATTCCTTAGATGGAACTCTCACAGAGCAAAGCTCAGTGGCACTCAAAAGGTAAGAGCGCCCCTGCAAGGTATCCACAGCCTACCCACATTTGGTAGTTCTGTGCTATCTCAGGTGCTGACGCAGACAGTAAGGTTTGAACTCTAGCAATTTTCAGAAACAGTTTTTTATTGCTTCTAGACACAGTTGACTTGATTCTCTTACACTAAAGCCCCTTTACATTACTCTGGCAGTATAAATGATTCAAGGCAGGAAAAGCATGCTCATTATGCAGTAGCTTCGGGGGTAGTCGAGTTAGTCTGTTACAGAAAAAACCAACAAATGGTCTGGTAGCACTTTATAGACTAACAAAACAGTGTTCACCCTCATGGGTATGAAACTGATGCAAGATCTCTACATCAGCTCAGCCCCCATTGGTGGGAACATGTCAGGAGTGTGGCCAGGTTACTGCTGATCTTTTCCCTAGGTCCTTTAAGGGGGTTATAGGGAGCCAAGGATAAGCTGCTTTAATTTACTTTGTGCTAGGGCATGAAGAGCCCCAAAATAAGGTGAGCACAAAATGCCTTAAAGCCACCTTTGCTTCCTTCTTCCTGTTTCGGCTACAAACAGAGGAATGGAATAATTGAAAATCAAGTCTTATACATTTATAATATCCACTTTAATTATAAAACATCTTTATTACATGTTATTCTTTTAGGGGGCTTTTTGTCTTAGTTTATCTCCCATAGCCATTGCTAGGGCTCTTAAATTTTGTTTAAATAACATAAGACATTTTAAACTTCAGAATAATTTTTCTGTTTCTCTTGAAATTCAAGAGATACAGATGGGAGCTTGCTTTTTAATTGATTGTAGACAATAAACATTAAGGAGAAAATTTTGCATCAAGTAGCAAAATTTGACTTAATAATGGAGCAGAATTTAACTCTAATTAAAATGTAGTACACTGTAGTGGATAATCAGATAGCGAACATTTGAAAAATTAATTCCATCATATAGTCTCATAATTTCTTACACTATTCATGCTATGAGTCCTTTAAACCTACTTCACTTTGTTCACTTAGCAATTAAAACTGATGTTTTATTATAAATCTAAACTGCTTTATATATATATAATATTACTACTAGACAGAATAGTAAGTAAATGAAGATGTGAAAGTCCAGATCATAATTAAAAACTGGATGTTATACTAAAGGGAGGAATCTTGCATTTGCAGATAAATTGATTGGATTAATAGGCATTTTCGATCTCTAATTTCAATTATTTTGCAGTATTCTAAATAGATATTGTGTATATGTACTTTGTTGACTCAATTTTAAATCTGTAGGATTGCTCTCATAAGTAAGGTGAACAGAATTTTGCCCATAGTGCATAATTAGACTTCCCGCAGAAGGCACATGTGACCCATCTTTCCATTCTATTGGGCTATGTTGGATTATCAGCTCTTTTTTTAGGTATACGTAGCTTGTAAAATACAAAGTAACAAAGCCATTAGGAAAGTACAGACGGTGACTACAAAAGACATTAAGATCATCAAATTACTAGGCAAATGACTGGAATCATTAGCAATAACATCTAATTATTCATAATAAATTGAATTTGGCTGTTGAGTGCTCTAGTGGCTACATTTATTTCTCCATAAAGAAAATAATACATGAGTGCTTTAATTCTCACATCAACTGGTTTTACATTGACCAGTACCTTAGCTTGAAAGTGATTGATGGATTTCGAAAATAAAATGCACAAAAGGAAAGTGCAAAGAGAAATTGTGCTCGTGAACATTGTAAGCATATAACACGGGCTGTATATGGCAGCTTTTTAATGGTTTCTGTGTCTCACTCTCATTCACAGTTCCAATCAGGAGCATTGATGACATTATTTTAATGTACTTGATGAAAGATGGGGAAAAACGGGGCAGTATTATAGGTTGAACCTTTCTAATCCAGTATTCTCTGGTCCGGCAGCCTCCATTGTCTGGCATGATTTTAGTTCATCGGATGTCCATTTATGGTGTGTCCAAAGTTTCCTACGGTCCCATAAAGTTTGTTTACAGCCACCAGACCTGACTCTTAGTATTCTGTGCTGTTATTTATTTCTAATTTACCCATAAATATCATCTAAGAGCCCAGTAAGCAGTGGAAGTGTTGGTAATGTTGCTAGACTATTACCAACACAGGGGTGGGGAACTTTTTTTGTGTCAGAGCCGCTGACCCACAGAAAGATCAGTTGAGAGCTGCACACAAGTGAGAAGCAAAACAATCTCTCACTCACATGGCCCTGGACTGAAAAGAACAAAGACACTCCCACATTCCCCTCATACATCAGAGCCTAGAGTGCCCAGCCTAGTAGATTTTGTGTGCTTCAGCCCAGTGCTGGGGCAGCGGGGGGAACTGGAGTCCCAGTGCAGGCTCCCAAGCCTTAGGTTCCCCATCCCTGTGCAAGACAATATAGACCTTCCATGGTTCGGCAAATTCTCTGGTTCAGCATCAGTCAGGTCTCAAGGATGCTGGACTAGAGAGGTTCAACCTTTAGTACAACTGGTAGACACTTTAAGCAATATATAAAGTTGTACTCGTTAGTCAAATAAAAGGGAGAAACAGGAATGATTTTTGTTGTTGTTCCTGTAAGCAGCTAAAGCAGTATATTATTCCTCCAGATACTTCTGTGCTTTGTCATCTGAGATCTTGAGCCAGAGTGACTTAGGAAGCGGTTGGGCTGGATGGAGTCTTTGAAAGAAACTGTCTCAGCCAGCCTCTACATCTTAAACCAGCACTATGTGGCTGCATTCTAGAAGGATTTTTTTTTTTTTAAGAATAGGGAACAACTTCATAGCTGCATAGGAAAGGAGATAAAGTATTTCCTGTGGACCAGCAGCTATGGAGTTTACTTTACCCTCCTTGTTAGGCAAATATTTAAATCTTTCTACATGCGTCAGTATTCATGTATAAGACATGTTGGAAGTAAATATAGTAAAAGATTACATTATATAAAAATACAATATAGCTGTGTATTCACAATATTTCTAACTTCTTAGGCTTAGATATCAACTCATTATTGTAGCACCACAAGATAAATACTACTAGATTGTTAAATTACTGTAAATAAAAGAATAAATAACAAAATTACCACTCCATACAGGCAATTCAGGACAATAGAAATTAGATTTGGAAATGTGCAATTTGATCACCCTCCCACCTGAAAGTACAGTATACAATATCCTTAATGGAAGGCATGGCCAATATTAAACTGATACTTGCACTCCAATATAGTCCAAAAAGTATGCCTGTATTTTTTTTAGAAATTACAGGGTCCTGTGTATCTTGTCAAAGCTGAATGTTTTAATTACAGTGTTCACAGGACTCTAAATAAGAGTTTCAATTTTTTATTAACATATAAGGGATTAAGTAATAGAAGGTTTTAATCTTGTAGAGTTCACTCCTACAAGGTGCTGTGCATGCCTATGTGGTGATCTGCTGCCTCAACACCCAAAGATTAACATAGGAGCTGAGGGTATATAGCACTTAACAGGAAGTGTGCTGGCCTTGCAGGACTGATCCCTTAGTACTGAACTGGATCTAGCACCTCAGCTGTGAACTTTTGCATAAAGCTGTGAAATATTCCAGGTTGCACAACTATGTCGGATTTTGTGGTGCTGGAGACAGATAGAGTTTCAGTGAATCAGGATTTAAGTGCAGAAATTTAGGGTCATATTCTTGGTTTTACTTACAGAGCTTCAAACAATGCTAGGGAGAGCTATGTACATAACTAATAGGGCACAATTTAATAATACTGCAAGTCCTTAATTAGATCATTCATAGAGTATGCAGTGCCCCAACTCCAGATCACCATGTTGACTGTGAGCCTTCAAGTGTGACAAAAGCATGAGTAAAGGAAGCAGGTTTTGTGCCAGAATGTAGTATATTGTATTTTGCACATTTAAAAACATATTTTGCATTTTTTAGATATATTTTTGTTAGAAAAAAAGAATTTTGCAAGAGAAGGCTTATATCAAATCATAATCTCTTGAATTTATAATAGTCACTATTGTGCAGCAAATGTATGCCAATGCTCAAATGACAGTATGTAAGAATATACTATGTCATAAATTCTCTTTTGGAAATGGCAGAAAATGCATTTTCTCTTTTGGCACATCATATTAGAAATTTAAAGGCCAAAAATATTTTACTTTCAATATTCTCCTTTTAAGTTCTAAAAAGTAAATTATATTTTTTTTCTGTAAAATTTAGGCATTTTTACATTTTGCATTTAATGCCCTTTAGTGTATACATAAATATAAATATAGCTTGATTTTTTTTAAACTTTATAAATATATTTTAGCATGACATATTTGTAACACTAAACATAAAGCTTCCAGTGCAAGCATTTGTACATAGTCCATATTCAGATGTCACCATTATTTCATTTAAAAGATCCCAGCATGTCTACCTCATGATCCTTATAAACTATATAGTACTGAAATACGTCAACACTTTTTTGCTACGTTCATTAAAATTAAGCACCCTTACCTTACCCCATCTGTAAACATCAAGTCAATTGGCAGCTAGCACATTTCCCAGTCAGCAAGCAGTATTGTGAATTTTATCTTCTCTTGCAGAAATCAATTCGTCTTCGTTGCAGCAGATGAAATTTCTTGTAACACCTCTGCAGGTAACAATCATTGATACTTCTTGATGCATCCATCCAGGTCTCAATATCCTTTTTCACATGCTGCAGTTAATCATTAGAGAAAGCTTAGTAAAGTCCATAATATAAATCTTTGAAATAGTTTCACTAAGTTATAGCTTGAAACCTTTAGGATTTGCCATATAAAAGATATTAGGTTATTTTGCTAAGTTTGATGTTTTATTTCCAGTTTCAATATTGTGTGATCTAGAAGAGTAAGAATATATTGAAGCATCTTAAATTTACTGTACAGTACAACCAAAATTGTTACAAAAGTCCCCAAACAAACAGAAATAAAGATAGGATTAAAGGCATAGGCATTCTGTAAGTGCTATGGATTTACAAGGGTTTTTTTTCTTTTGTATGACTCTTTGGGGGCAAATGTTGCCCACAAAGATAGCACAGAGCCCAAACCACACTCAAAAGTCTGTATTTGTGGAAAGGTTAATGAGAAAGAAGATCTGTATGTCATCAGAACATCACCCTAAGTAAAGGTTCTTTGTTTCTTTGCCAATATAACATTGGGTTACAGGTTGAACCTCTCTAATCCAGCACTCTCTGATCTGGCAACATCCATGGTACAGCATGATTTTAGTTAGTTGGATGCCCATTTATCATGGCAATGGCCAAGTTTCCCTGGTACCAGAAAGTTTGTTTATAGTCACCAATCCTGTGTGTCAGTGTTCTGTGTGCTACTTAGCTCTACCCTTAAATGTCTTCTAACATCCCAGTAAGCAATGGAAGTTTTTGGTAATGCTGCTATAAAATACTGACTTGCTGTGGTCCAGAAAATTCTTTGGTTTCACACCAGTCAGGTCCCGAGGGTGCTGGACTAGAGAGGTTTAACCTGTATAAGTACCTGGGTACAAAGGAATAAACATTATTTTTATAAGATACTAGATTATTCCAAGAAAAATCTTCTCTGATACGTAGTATAGTTTGAAGTAGTCTGAATCTTCATACAGATAAGGATGGGATTATTTTGCTATGCCAGGTGAAGCTCTGCACAGAAGCCAAAATAAATGGTAATAACATTGAGGCCTTTGATATTTAAGCAACATTTTTTTGATTTAATGGGAATTCTGCATGCAAAATTATTGAAGGATACGCAATCTAAAACACAATGTTGGAATTTATCACTGATTTATAGGCTACCCTAATAACATAAGCAGCAGCAGCAAATGCAAGGTAAAGAGTGTACATTTTAGATATACTGGTCTATATCTAGATGTGTCATGAACTTTCAGTTTGTGTCAACAAAAATTATATATAATAAGATCAGCATATAATGACATTCATAATGTTGTATGCAATTTAAATGTTTCTTCAAGGTGATCTGAAAAGTTCTTCTTTTAACACAAAGTGTTTAGAATCCCAAATTAGTAGCAGTGTGTATTTAACTTTATACATTGAAAATAGCATCATATTTGAAAAGACAAATATTAGATAGTCATTTGTTTGATCAAAACCTGAGTTCAGGATTCATCTACATTAAATGTACAGTCTTAGCCTTCCTCTCTCCGGCAGATTTTGTTAAGGAAAGAAAAACATGTTTTAATCAGCTTGGTTTTCATAGAAACAATAGTTATAATTTTAAACTACAGTCATGGGTCTTTAGCAGTCCTTTGGCCCTGCAAGTTGTTTCCTGTCCTGCAAGGTGAATTCCATGGAATAAAATGAGGTTCTGTAGTAAAAGGACTTCCTTCCTCCCTGCAGGATGCATGGCATTTTAACTGTCCAGGACTGTACAAAGACACATTATGTCTCTGCTTTGGAATCTTCTGGTGTAGGCCAAACTTTGCTCTACCAGTGACTTCAGTGTGTTGAACAGGTGTAACTGAGAGCAGAAATTGGGTCTTTGTATCTATTCACAAAGCTTTTTGTTTCACCCTTAGGTTGCCTGCATTGTATGGTTTTAGAAATACGTTTGTGTTTAGATATGGTTTTAAGAATGATGGATAAATCACTGAACAACTGACTACAGATTCTTTTCTTGTTATGTAATCTGAGTGAGTGAGCTTTTATTAGCTAATGAGAGGCCTGATCTTGTATGCCTTTAACAAAGAAAACTTACATTGGAGTCTAAAGGAGTTTTGGGTGTGCAAGGAATTCACGCTTCCACCTTACAGATTTTATAATGTTAGGTGCTAAAAGATTGTTGATTTAAATAACTCATTTTCATGATGAATTTGTCAATGTTGATTTTTAAATATTAAAATCCAGTAGTCAAAAGCTGTACTTAATAATACCTCCTGCACTTGATTTAGGTCAGACTTTAAAAATCAGTAAGCTTAGTGTTCACAGAGAATTTATGAAGTGAGTTTTGAGTTATTTTATTAAGACACATATACATTTGTTCCATCATATTCTAAACTGTCCTTGTAGTGCTTCTTGTTCTTGTTAAACAGCTGAAACCTGAGTAGTTTTATTCACAAGTAGTCCAACAGAACTTCATGATATTACTCATGCATGTTTGTAGTATGTACTGCTAGTTCATAAACCCTGTCCAAAATATGGAAATTGTGTGCCTATCTTCATATAATCCTCCTGCAAAGGGTGTGTTTGTCACTAATAATATAACTAATCAGGAACCCCATTGTTAAAATTTCATCAGCTAGAAGGAAGGGTAAAGGTCATTCCTCTCTTCATGCTGCTTAATCTTTCCCATCAGAGATGACTTAACCCTGAAGTATACCCTGAAGGATTTCTTCTGAAGAGTAATTATTGTACTTGTAGAACAAACCAGATCTCACCGTGTCAAGTGTTTACAAAAAATGAATTTGGAGAAGGCTCTCCCACACAGGAGCCACTGTAAAACTTTCACACATAATGCCTTCAGTAGATACTGTAGTTGGTTTGCTAAATCATTTTACTGTCTTCTTTGGTTATGGGTAAAATGAGACACTAAGAATGAACTAAAGTGTAGTGAGTTCATACAAACAGGTATCTCTAGCAGGAGGATCCTTCCCTTAGAATGCACCACATTCCATCAAATGTCAGATATTAAAAAGTCCAAGACCAAAAGTAATTACTCTCCACAACCAATGTAGATGCTTCAGGGCTAGGTCATCTCTGGAAGAAATAATTAAACAATATATGGAGAGTAAATTAGTTCAGAGGAAGGGAAGTTGTCCTGATTCTCCATTCAGCTTGATGACAAAATTGTAATGAGACTCACCAAAGAACCTCTCCAACACGTTACTGGAAATGGGCATATAAGGGCAGAATTCATCCTTAGATGTAGAGGTATTTGGTATCTTCTCAAACTCTGTATGAGGGCAAAACATGACTCTGAGTAAAGTCAATGGGTTGTAGCTCAAAATTTCTAATTGTATATACATTGATTGCAAAACAATATCTTAGTAGCAACTTTAGTGTATTTTAATTAATTTCCCAAAGCAGAATTTAAATGTTTACTTCAAGTTTTATAATATCAAAATGCAGGTTCCCTGAATAACGATGCTTGCCGGGATACACATTTTACTTTTTATAGTGTTGTGAGATACATAGATATTTTGACTAGTCTAAATGTATATCTCCCTATCTGTACTGTTTAACTTGCCTGCATAGTTGACACTGTTTTCCTTAGATGTATGTGTGCACTGAGGACACTTAACATTTAAACATTTCTGGTTTAAATGTTAAAGAGACATGGGTAAAATGTATTATATGATCTTGCTTTCTGACTGAAATATGGTAGAAGTGGATATAGCATTTTTTTCAACTAATTAATGTAGTCATTTCCCTTCTTCAATATAGTTATCCCCACAAAGAAAATGAGAATGAATGACTGTGTGAATGAAACATACAAGTGCATTTTTTAGCTTTAGAAATACATGGCCTTAGATAAAATTATGTGTCAACTACTTTGGTAAGAGAAAGCCTCTCCAAAAAGTAAACAAAAAATATTGATTGCTTTAATTAATTTCCATCATTGCAAACCCATACTATTTGTATCACTTGACTTACAGAGGAAGTGTCAGGTGTCCTAGGATGTTGTAAATAGTTTCTAAAATCATTTCGATTGCTAGGTTTGCTAGTTTCCAAGCACTGCCATTGAATTGTGCAAAGTTTTCTTGCATCAGTGCAGGTTTTATGCATGGAGTACTAGCAAGATATGGTAGACAGTGATTTTAAAGTAAGTGAATATTATCATCAGTACATAAATGTGGTTAAGATGCCAGTATGCTGAATCTGCAACATGATACATGACTAACCATATCTGAACAAATTCTGCTTTCAGGTATTCACACTCATCTTACTGCCTTACTTAGAGATCAAGGAGGTAGAGGATACTAGCCAGATATAAAAGTTTAAAAGGAATTACCAAGAATTACATATAAACATAATCTAAATCCATTTTTAAAGTGAATGAATGTAGTTTGAAAAATATTAAGCTGAACTGGCATCAGTTTAATTTAGATCATAATGTAAAGACATACAAGTTCCCTTTTGAAAATTTCTTTGTGTTGCCCAAGGGGTTGACTTCATTTTGTGCCTCCATTTGGCAGAGCAGAGAAGCACTTTGAAGTAGATACCTTTCTTATTATCCTTTCCCACTAACCTTGTAAAACCAAAGATAAAAGATAGCTGGAGTACCATATTTAAGTTTAATGTCTGTGTTGCTTTTCCCCGTGAAAAATAACAAATTTCGAGGTTTGTGCTTTGAAAAGAGTAGGAAATGCTGTACTAAGGCATACAATTAAATTTCCACCATAAATTCAAGTATCCTTCATATTGACACTTTAAACATCTTTTTACTGCTGCTGTAAATAGTTGTGTATGGCTTATATGGAACTTTATTTTTACTGCTCCTGGTAGTTGTTATGATAAGATGTGCAACCATGGGATCAGTTGATAAAATCAGTAAAGTCTTGGATTATCCTGTTTTTCTGTAGTGAAGATTGATTAATCCTTCTATCTCATCCAGTGAAAACACTGGCAGCCCTTGTTGGCATCTTTGTCATTATCTCTTTTTGGACAGCTTGCCTTCTTTGTGCTTACAGTTCTAGGTCAGTTCACATGGCTAGTCAAATGTGACAACATGACAAGATTAAGTAAAGCTGGGGTTCTGTGATTTGTAAATGGAGGATTTGCAATCTGAAGCTCTTTTGATAACAAAAAAGTGAATAATCTATGTTTCTACTGATCTCAACAGGTGTGTCTCTGTGTGCCAATGCATTCTTTACACTATGGTCTTAGAATAATGCAACTATGGCCTAATATCCATAAACCAATTCTCTGGTATGAGGAAAATACAGAACTTGAAAGGCAGATGCTATTTCTGATGTGTGTGTAACATTATGGTTCACACACATGTGCAGTAGTCAGAGAACAAATGGCAAAATCTGCATGTTGCCACATTCATATTTCAGAAGCTGAATTTAAAAGTGCTTTATTGTATACTGCAAAGTTTAAGAGAAAATAAAAATGCAAATTTCATAAAAAGTTAGGTACATAGTATAGTAATAGTATTCTAGAAAAGAACCTTTTAACTACTACTGCTACTGCTAATAATAATTAATAATGGAAAAGTGCTTTGCAGACTAATCAAAGCATTCATTTCCCATGGATAGGCAGCCACTTTCAGGTGGAACATGATATTCGCTGTGCTCCAATCACCCTATGCAACTATTTTTATTAGGAGAATTAGTATAAGCATAACAGGAAAAAACTTAACGTGGTAGAAACTAGAAGAAGAAATGCAGGGGGACAGAATATAATTATTAAGTTAGATTTTGACTTAAAAACTAGGTTAACACACCCTTACATGCTTACAAGCCCCATTCATTTGACAAGTACCTTTGCACCACTAATAAACAAAAGTGATCAAGGCCTTGATTTCATATCTGAAAAAAACATTTGAGCTGTGGCCAGATGCTAGCATCAGGCTGAGAGGCCAATTCAGTTATGACGTCATAGGGGAGGGCGCCAACTATGGAATCACCAGTACCACATCTTGTAGCATCTGGGTATTTCTGCAATCAAAATATTGACCAATCCTATTTAGCTGATTAGATATGACAGCGTGGCTTCCTAGTGTCATATGTCCACAGGTATATAACAAGATACAGGGAAGGACTGAGGGGGATTTGCACTTTAAGTTCCTTCAGTGCAAGACAGTAATGGGAATTGGTTATGGCACCCCCACCAGGCAAGAAAGACTCTGACGCTGTCAATCAGAAACTCCTCTTACTAACAAGACTAATAACAAACAAATGGCTCCATGGGAAACTTGTAAATAAAAACCCACACAGAATAAACAGCATCAGGTGCTAACAAAATGACAAACTCATGTAAAACAGGGCACAACGGCTTGGTTCACAATTATTTGATGGATTTTAGAATGATTATTACAGATAAAAGTAACACCACTGTGAATTCTTACTGCAGGACAAGATAGTAAGGGAGGAGGAAATACATTACACACACACACTTACACACACCTCTGTTCCTGAATAGGGGCAAAAGACAAAACTATTCCACACCAATATCCCAGCAAAGTCTTTCTGTTTTATGAAATATGTACAAAATCTTTCTGTAGAATCCTCCACTAAGAAGCCTGGAATCAAAGGAATTTTTATTAGAAAAGAAATTATATAGATCTGTTATAGTGTATTAATTAGTGTCAGCAATTGCTGTGCATTTTAGAGACAAATTGCAAATGAAGACTTGAAGGATCTGACAAGCAAAGTTAGGACTCGTGTAGAGAATCCAGAATCACTCCCCAAAGTTAGTAAGGCAGATATCCAGCCTTTACCATATTAAAGAGCAAACTCTATAGCCCAAAATCAGACCTTGTATAAGCAGGCTAATTATTGAAAATGTTGGTGTTTCACCATCCTGTAAGTAGTTTGAATTTGGTCCCCTCCCCCTTTGTCTCATTTAGTTTTGGGTTATAGGAAATATTGCAGATTTCTATTCAGCATTTCAGGTTACGAATGTTGCTGTAGTAGATGGAGGACATTATTTATGAGACTCCCTTCCTGGAAATCCCATTTTATTGTCCTGTCCAGGCGTAGGGTGCTGGCTCCTCCCCTTTAGCTCTTTGAAAGAACTTCTCAACTAGAGCCAGGCTACCAGGTGTTGTACTGGTCATAGTTGCCTCAGAACCCTCAATAAGTGTAGATGGTTTCACAGAAAATTTGGAATGATCATTAGAGATGACCTCAGTACTGGTAGCTTTTCTGGCTATACTATATAGGACCAATATGAATTCTCAAGACTGCCACGTTTCCACTCCTCCCCCAATACAAGCTTTAAAGCTTCTCAGTGGAAATCCATATCCAGAGGATCCCTTAATGCACTTTTCTTATAGGGCTGATCTGGGTCTTTGATATTACATAGGTGAATAAAGGTAGAAGAGTTTAGATTTTTTTTAACATTCCATAAAAAAGAAAATGACTAAAAGTAAATTTAAAAAATGCCATGTTATGTTGAGGGAGTACTCTAAAATATACACAAAATATCTGTCAGGAAATGTAAGTAAAGAGAGTGCATATTACTGCAGTATAAATCCACTTACTGAGAGATGAACAAAGAATCTAACTGTGTGATTTATAAGCCATGCACATGTACATAAGAACTCCTGTTTTTTTTTTCTTTTTGCTATGTTGAGACTTCATTAATAAGCATTACTTAAATGGGATGTAACAAGATTTTCTACTGAGAGGATGTTACTTGTGAGCCTGATCCTACCAGCTGTATGATATGAAATGAGCACCTCAAACATGAGTAGCTGCTTTATAATATAATTCAGTACTTTTGTTTTCTTCAAAATATAAGGGATTGGGCAGAAAATAGAGGTTTGCCATCAGCTCCAGGGTGACTGTTTATAGTATGTTCTGGGGGCCAGTAGATTGGCTGACACGAATGGTCATTGCAACAATTTATAGCTGGAGAGGCAGGTCACCATTTTAACTAAGCCGTTCTTTTCTCTGGCCACTGAAACCAGCCTGCCTCTACTGTAATGATATCACGGTTGCAAGTCTGACTTCTTCTGCTCCAGCTTCCCTGGTGAACATGAAGATCAGATAATCAACGAAGAGATCAGGATTCTGCTTTGCATAGCATTTATTGATTGGGAGGAAGAGTCTCTTTGGCATCACTTTTTGTAGCTTCCACTGCAGGGTTGTGATGAAGATCTAGAGGCAGAAGTTACTGCTCATTTAGTCCTACTTTCTGCTGCCTATGCAACCCTGCCTATTCAGTTGATAATGGCAACCTTGTCCATTTCTAAAAATATATTAGGTTAGTGCTTTATTGTCAAATAGCAAAGCAATCAACCACACAGAACTTCATCAATTTAAAGTTACACTGGCCCAAGTTCTAGCAGCCTGGAGACCAAAGAACAATGATTGTAAGGTCAGAGAGTCCATTAATCATTGCAGCTAATAAACATGCTTTCTAATGTAAAAACATTATGATTAGCTTTCCATTGATACAAGTAACTTGTTTCTAGCATTTGCAAATTACAGATGATTGGACTATAAAAATACATCTTTCTGACTATTCTTTACCATCTGAATTTTACTTGATTTTACTCCCCACATGTTTAAAAACTTGTACTTTGTACTATTTGGGTAACTAACATTTTCAAAAGTAGAAGAAATTTCTGATTCTGGTAGTTTCTAATCTATGGATTACCAAACAAATGTCCAAACTTGAAAAAAAGGAGACTAAAAATAGTAATCAGGAGACTTTAAATTTCATTGCCTCATGACTGTTGAAACCGATTTTCAGTGGCTAACAGCGTGGCAGATTGTTAGCAGTGCTTGTGAAAATTCAGATTAAATTTTCCCAATGGACAGCAATTTTAATCATCCCAACAATGACTTCCTAGGGAAAGAAGTCTTTGGGACAGACTAGTAGAAATATTTGTTTTGGATCAGCAATGCAAGAAATTCAGGTTCTGGAATTTAGTTTTATGTCATGCATTCCTTTTGCACTGCTCAGATTATTTTACCAAAGAAAAGTGTGTTAATTGGCTTCATTCTTTATACTATGAATTCTCTCTTGATATTTCTGTTATTAAAGCTAATAGTGTATATTATTAAATAGCTTTCATAGTAGGGTATTATGGACTGAACTCCCCAGTTAAGATCAGAGCCTCATTTCTGAGTTAGGTGCACAGAAAAATATGGTCTCTGAACTAAAGAGTTTACACTCACAAATGATAAAGAGCTAGGAGTGCAGTAAGGCATACATTACCCACTTTTTAGGAACGTCACAGGAACTTCAGAAACACCTACACAAAATGGTGTGTATTTACAGGTGTAAAATGAAACCTTGGGGCTACGATAGCCAGCTGTTTGTTTGTAAACCCTCTTTATATGCAAATGTTATTTTTTATTTTTTTAATCTCTCTCCAGAAATTAACAAAATATCCACTTTTCCAACAGTTTTTGAGCAATTTTTAAACATGGTAAATTTTTACCACACAGAGTAACTGATCCTGAATCCAGTTTTTACTCCTTTATTATTCAGGATGTTCTCTGACTAATTCCCATTGAATTAACTGAGAGTTTTGATGTAAGGAGGGAGTTATGTGTAAGAATTTCAGGATCCAGCCCCAAGTGATTACTTATAGCTGTATTTTAAACTAGGATGCTGAGCTTTATTTTAAAATATCCTGTAATCGATCCATCATTGTTAAGCAGGTCCATTGTTGACAAAGTGCTGTTGGCCAGTGTGCTTTTCACCACCGAGCCATCTAACTTTCACTTATGAAAATTTCTGGCACACCTCTTGCATTGGTGTTCCTGCTACTGTTGTTCCAATGAGAAATTATAATAAACTGTTCATGGCCAACATTGTCCTTGAGGCAACAATTTCTAATTCTTTATGGTGGGCATTGACCACAGAGATTTAACAAATTGTAAAATACATTGTTCTGCATTAAATCATCATGTTGAGTATTAAACCATGCCAAATATTTGTCCTTTTTAAAAAGAGTAAATGTATGCCTTAGTGTATCATTTACCTACAGGGCTCATTTCCAGTGTAAATTATAAAAGAGCACTGAAATAATGCTGATTTTAATGAAAAAACATGCTGACAAAATTGTGCCTGATTGAATGAATAAAAGACTTGATTGCTTGGTGACTACCCCGGTCACAGGTTTCCAATTTGCCCATATGCCTTAAATCCTTTCCCCAGTTCTCAGATTGGAATCTGAATCTACTCTGCTAACCTTGTAAGATTCTAAATTCCCATGTCATGCAAGGGCGTGTTTACAAATTAGCATTTAAAAAGAAGACTACTTGCTTGAAGTTTAAGCTGACACTGTTCCTTTTCCTCTGTGGAAATGAAATTTATTAATCATAATAAAACCATCATATTCTGAAGGTAGAGGTCACCCTGAGGAGAGAAAAGTCTATTCATCACAAAAGGAATTTTCAATGCATTTTTCCCAGAAAGTATCTGAGCATGGGTTTTCTCTCCTTTGGAAATGTGTTCATGGTAGTGGCCGTGTTTCTTCATAAGGACTTTTATCCAGTCATTTGCAAAATTGAGAATTTAC
The DNA here is from genome assembly GCA_030068395.1 of Apalone spinifera. Taxonomy (NCBI): domain Eukaryota; kingdom Metazoa; phylum Chordata; order Testudines; family Trionychidae; genus Apalone; species Apalone spinifera. The sequence goes on along the minus strand of JANRFK010001605.1, from coordinate 29,599,723 downwards.
CTTTTTTTATTTTAAAGCAACATTTGTTCTGTTTTATGCGTGTTTGGAAAAAAGATTCCTTTTTCCAAAATGCTTTGTTTACAAATATAAACTAATGTGGGAAGGTTTGTTTTTGTCTTAAGGTGCACTCTTGTCTTAAGGTGCATCTGATAGTGAGATTTCTAGTTCCTATAAATCCTTTTGGTGCCTAAAACTCTCAGCTGATGTATTTGTTATTTTCACATAGTAGAAGTGAGGAGGGTTAGAAGAGACTGGCTTCATGATAAAGCTTATTCTTATTTCCAACAGTAAAATAAAAAATCTGAATAGGAAAGCAAAGTAAACTTCCTTAAGATACAGTGATTTATAATTAATGGAAACAATTATCTGATCATGTCATTGTAGGATGAAGAACATATCCCAACTGAAGACAGTAGGGTCAATAATAGGGCTAAGAGAAATGCTCTCTACTTCATGCAAACCACTGATAAGATTTTCTTTTGGAAATAAATAACTTAGCCATGATGATGCATGCTTTGTACTCATCTTACCCCACTACATTTTGTAAATGTTTTATGTGTTGTGTTGGTTTATGCATATTTTCCTTTGTGATCTCCAGCTCTCTATATGGTGTCTACACTATTAACATTATTTCAAAAGTGATGTAATCATATGATCTTCTATGGTAGTTTAGCTAAATTCACAGATATTGTAATGAGGATTGGGAGTTGTGCCTTCTCCTCCCTGACTTCTAAACTAAGCCTCCCCACATCTCTGTACCCATAGCATTCAGTTGATCTCCCCTGGCTACAGCATATTTTTGGCTATTATAAACAACATGTTTGTGAGGCATTGTAATGTGTCCGTGGTGATTCCCTAAGATGGACCACAATGTGGTACCCGAGTTGAACTTTACAAGCAGAGAATGGGGCAAGATAGTAAAGCTGCCTCTGAAATTTGATGAATTTGTAAGTATCAGGCAGCACTCCTGTATGAGCAGGGCACGGAGCAACTAATATGTCACACAAGCATAAGGTCTCATTTCTGTAAATGGCCTTTATAGATTTAAACTTGCATCCGCTGCTCTCAATAGTAGTGATATCAGCTCAGAGAACCATTAAATCAACAGAAAAGACAAACTTGTGCCTCTCTCCCTGAAAAGATAACTAAAAATAAAGCAGAACGGTGGGTGGTAACAGCATATAACATTTTCCCCTCTAACATAGTTATGAAATTTAAGGATGTAGATGTTGTTGGGGGGAATCAGCCTAGTTTTTACAAAGCATTATTTCCTCTTTCTTGCTTGGTCTTGATTGGAACTTATGGCACTTTTATATTTGGCTACAGTAAATCAAAATTATAAAGAAACTAAATGTTCAGATTTTGCAATTTTGATTTTCAAATGACTCTGGTCCAAAGACTGGCTTGTAAATATTTTGTCAGCAACAGTTCCAATGAGCTAGCAACAGAGCAAGTAAGTCAGTAAGGCGACCTAACCTGAGCCATTCTCTCTTATCTGTTGTGTTCCATGGGAGCAGCTGGGTATTGAATCCTTGGGAAATTCTGTTGTTGCCTTTAATTTCCATAATTGGGAGCAGATAAGTACAGAGCATGCTTTAAAATCTGGCTAGTGACATCTGAATCTGTTTAAAGCCAGTGATATTGACATAAAAATCAAATTCCTTGCAGGTACATGTCTGAGGCAAAAGTGCTGCTATTGTGCTCTGTACACAGACTCCTTCTATATGCTAGTCTCAAGGCTCACATTGGGGAAAGAAGTCGGAAGTTAGCCACCTGTAGTTCTACTTGCTTTGGGGAGTATGCACTTCAGAAGACATGGCCCTGGAGGAAGTAGTATGACCCATATGCACAAGCATAGGAGCCATTCTCAGCCAATGGAGATGTGCTTACCGCAGCTCCAATTGCCTGGGAACAGTGATCTACAGCCTACAAGACCTGCAGTCACTCCTACCTATGGAGGTGCAGGTAAATATAGTGGCAACGTCTTACCAGGGGCTAACCCTGGGGAACCAGCTCTGGTCCACAGGATTGTATTTGCTTTCAGCAAACTATATTCTTTATACTCATAGGCTATGTCTACACTGGTCAGTCTTGCAAAAGAACTTATGCAGATGAGGTGCAGCGATATATTTGAGCTGCCATTTTTGCGCAAGGGACTTCTGCTCCTACATGGCTCCTTCTTGCACAAAAACCCCCTCGTGCACAAGAGCCATTCTACTTCTTGCGCAAAAGCCCCTTGCACAAAAATGGTGTCTCATTTGCATATGTTCTTGCACAAGACTGACCAGTGTAGACGTAGCCATAGAATCTAGTTGTTCTGATTCCAGATGTTATGCTAGGTAATCCTTTAAATGGAAAAGTGCAAAGGTTCTGAGGCAACAAGGCAAAAAGCTGAACACTGACCCATTCAGTGTTTCTTTAGATTGAAACGTTCTGGTTTTACCATAGAAAAATGTTAAGAGCCATAGTCTACTGGAAGTATCTTGAAATAGCTACCCCATGTCTTAACAAGCTGCCCGTTATTACAAAATATTTTTTTAAATAACAGGCATGCTGTTTCGACCCCCCTGTAACCTTCATTCCTTGAAGGTTAAGGGATGTCTCAAAATAGTGTGTTATTTCAAAATTTGGCGCTGCATAGATGCGCCAAATTTCAAAATAAGCTATTTCAAAATAGAATCGAAATAAGATACGCAATTTGCATAGAGCAAATTGCGTACCTTATTTCAAGTTTAGGGTGCTGTGTGGATGCAGCCAGGGTGTTGGTTTTATATTTGCAGAGGTTCTAAAGATAATCAAAGTAATTAGTAGATACAAGAAGTATCAACATTGATTTTCTGTCTTCATTTTTTTCATTTTAGCCAAAGATATTTTTTTCAGTGTTATGAAAATGGTAAAGGCTAATTTTTCTAGTGTCTACTAGCTGGATATCTTTCAGTTTTTCAGTTACCAGTATCAAATAGCTGGGGCCTAATTTTTGGAAGTGTGAGCACCTACCATTCCCATTGAGGTCAAACCCCTGACAGTGCCAATTCCTGTGGAGAATGAACTATTAGCTCTTTAGCCATTCTTCCAAGTCACTCTGGATTAGTGATGATTGTCAGGAAATATCTGTGATCAGTATACTTAACCAGAAGGAAAATTGAGCATTTTGCAGAACATCTCAG
>JANRFK010001605.1:29589056-29591556 GCA_030068395.1 Apalone spinifera | reverse complement strand
ACTTTTGAAAAGCATTTACCAAATATTATGATTTTAATTCTAAGTATGGAAGTTGCATCTTTTTTGAAATCATACACATAAAGTGACTAACATGGGGAATAACATAATTTCTCTGCGATTTTAATTGCCATTAAATGGTTCTACATTCCCTACCCTCCCAATGGTAGTGTAACATTTTAATCTATTAATCTTTTATTTAAACAAAACAAAACTTGGAAGTGTGAGGGCACAAGCCCAGATTGAAAGGACTTTTTGTGTTTATTGTTTTGAAAAACTCTTACAACACTCCAGTCAGTCATTTTAAAGTGTATGTCTGAAATAGTTATGTAAGAAAAGGGTTTGGAATTTTTTTACAATATATTATATTGGGAATGTGTTCACTTATATAAATAACTATTAATAATATGAATTATAACAATGATTAATACCATGTGTGGAATATAGTGACTTCTAAACCGTTAAAAGATCTGCAAACCCAGAAATGTGTATATCTGTCTTTAGAAATTAGTGTTTATATCACTACCGTGGTTTGTGAATAAAGAAAAATGGTTTGTAATATCAAAAATAAAGCTTAGTCTGAAAAGGTACAAGTAAGTTGGTGTTCAAAGTTGTTTTGCTTTCTTTTTTACTGTGTTGGTTAAAGGTATTTCCAGAGCAGCACTGCTGGTACTGTACACAATGCACCTCGTAAACATACATCAGTATTGACAATGGTTAACTGCTCTTTTCTAAATATATTTAGGGTTAATTAAATTCAGTATGGCTATCCGGGCATGCCTATAGTACTGTGTCTGACACATTTCTCCATAAAGACTACTGCATAACATACAGTGAAAAATCATATTTGTCAACAAGAAAAAAAGGTTCAGACATTTTCCATGACGAGTGACATGAACCTATGATCTTTCATCAAAAATGATCACAAAGTACTTTACTAACCAGAGGGTATCACTTCCGCCCACCAGTGATCTAGATTACCTTCTGGGATGAAATGAGGCAATGGATAAAAAGTGCACAACAACACTACACAGGGTGGACGAGAGGAAGGGAAGTGTACCAAATTGTTTCACTTTTGAAGCATTCTCATTATGCTGCTCCCAGGGTGGGTGGCAGAGGTGGAGGGAAGTGGTTGCATTGTCCCAGGCCTTGGTTTAGCAAGGAGTACAGGACTCTGATTGAGTCTGAGCAGTACAAGCTGTTGCTTGTAGCATCACATGAATGCCAGCATCGTTTAGCTGAGTCTTGGCCAGTCTCACCACATCTCTCTCTTCCCTTTGTGGGTGTTATCAGAGAGAAGGAGAGAGAGATCAAAGCTAAACAGCATATGCCCAATAAGTAAGTAGCTGACAGGCCCCAGGCCTCTGTCTTTTGTAAGAAAACAGAAAAAAACATGTTGCCTACTCCTTTGTGCTGCCACACTCTTGCCCATAACAATTCCCAGTCCCAGAGTGGAAGAGAAATCTTCAAAAATTGAGGATTGGTTGGGTAGCTGGGTTAGTGGGGGGGGGGGGCAATTTTGTGGGTAATAAAGAAGAATTAAGAGTATGGGGGGGATAAAAAAGGGAAAGAGAAGTGTGTGCATTATGGCAGAAAGAAGGTGAAAAGCCCAATATGCACAGAGTGGTGCTGCTCTCCATTTGCTTCAACAGCTTTAGAAACATAGAGAAGATGGGATGCCATTGGTGGCCTGCCTGGTATCTCTGCTTCATTTATTCTGTTATATAATTATAATGCTGCCCCTGGCCTCAGCCACCTACCATTCATTTGGGAACATGCAAACGTAAAACACTGTACAGATTACACGACTATTTAATTAAGCATTTTTTAGGAAACCTAAACCAAATACATTGGTATAAAAACTGAATGGAAAAACGGAACCATAAAATGAGGGCAAGGGAGCAATAGTGAAGCTAGAGGGAGCAGATACTCTTTCACGTTTGTCCCAGAGGGATCGCAGACATGCTGTGTGATTTCGGAACATATATTTTTTTAAAGCATATAATGACTGAACAGTAAATTCAAATATCAGAAAAGCCCGAACAGCAGCAACATCCAAGAAAGGCATTGTGACTGCAACACATATATTAGGCTAAAGAGAGCCTGAAACATAACTTCAGTTGTTGCAAACAGCCCATCTAACATTTACCTTTAATCCCTTTAGATGGCCTAATAATTCCACTCTTATACCTATACCTGCCAGGCCAGGTCTATATCAGACCCAGAAGGTTGGCTTAAGGTAGGTAATTCCAGCAATGTAAGATGGAGTCGACTTACCTGAAGCCAGTGGTCTCCAGCCTTTTTAAACACAAGATCACTTTTTCAATTTAGGTGCAATATAAGATCTCAAACTCACATACCTTTGCCCCACTTCCGTCCTGCCCCTTGTTTTGTTTGAAGCCCTGCCCCTGCTCACCCCTTCTCCAAGGCCTCACCCTGCTCACTCCATTCCCCCATCCTCACTCACTTTCACCAAACTGGGGTAGCGGGTTGGGGTGTAAGC
>JANRFK010001605.1:29577489-29588956 GCA_030068395.1 Apalone spinifera | reverse complement strand
AGAGGCTCCAAGATCTACTGGTAGATCCCAATCTACTGGTTGGTGACCACTGCCTTAAGCCGAACTTGGCCCATCTTCACAGTATGAGGCTGATAGCAGCAAATGTTCCCGTTGGCTTCCCTTACTCTTAGCAATTGCGCAGCGTACCAGCGCCAACCGGAGCCGCTTTCAGTTTAGTGAGTCTTAACCAGACTTGCTAAATTGAACACTAGAAGCTCCATCTCTGACATGGCAAGTGGAGACGTGGCCTCAGTCTCTAAAGTGACTTCAATTGATTGGACTTTAACTCACCTCCTTTGATGAGCAAGCGTGTGTGTGCGTGCATGCGTGCGTGCACTGATTTGGATTGCAATGTTTCTTACACTTTATGGAAAGGTTCACCTTCCTGCAGTAAAAATAAAGCAGCCTCATTTTGCTGGAGGGAAAAAAAAGCCCTCTACCCTTGTTTGCGTGGGAAAGAAAATTTGTTTTGGGGTTATGAGTGTTTGAAAGCATTCTAGTACTTTCTGACTGTGACTATTGCTTCATTTACCAATCTGTATCAAGGTGAATCTTTTAGAAAGAGAAAAGGGCAGCAATGCACCCCTTGTATTAGTTTGATCTTTGTGCCAGGTCTTTCATGCATGCCAGCAGAGCTGTTTGTTTTCTCTCTGCAAGAGAAGTTCTTCTCCTGGCACCTTTAATGACACTCTAATGATAAGTTTATCAAGTACTTTGCTTACCAATAACTGTCTTGCAGCAGTTTATGGGGAGCAATAGTGGCCCACACAAATATCCAAAAATCCTGAATAATATTTAAAGGGACATCATCAGCTTGAAATCTAGTCAATTAAACTATAGTAAAGGTATTTTCTGGTCTAACAGCGGCTCTTGAATTCCCTGTGCCTATTTATATAGTTTTACAATAATATTTTTCTACTTTTAAAAATGCTTTCTCTCCACTTTTTGCACAAACCGAGGAGGACTCTGAGTGACTGGCACTATAGGGAAACCATGAGACTGACTATATACAGGATTCTGTCAAATGCACAATTGTCAAACTACACTAGATATATTTTTTCCACTTTCAGTTACAATCATCGTAGGGGATATTTGTCTGAAATATAGTAGTTTTACATTTTCAGACAGAAATGCATTTTTTAGGTTGATGAGCTCCCTTTAAAAGACTCTTTTAAGTATCCTTCGAATAATAATTAAAAAAAAACCATTGTTCTATAAATGTCTTTATAAATGTCTCAGCGCACCTTACAAAGCAATGAGTTAAATAGTGTGTATGAAGACTCAACCTGAGCAGCTCTGATTCATACTAGAGTACTGCTCATAGAACATTATATTAAAACATTTTTCAGACCTTGTTTATACAGGGTAATTGATTGGCACAGTTATTTCAGAATGCGTTAGTTACTCTGCACTACCTCTCCAGTAGCCACACACTATGCGTGAATAAAAAGAAATCACTTTTATTAGAGCTTACTCTGCAGTGCCTATTCCAGTCAATATCTCCATGCAAACAAGGGTGAGAGGAGAACATGTTGCTCAGAACAATGGGGGCTCAATTTTTTTTTTTTAATAAAATGCTATCTTCAGTTGCTCTCTGGACTGTTGTTTTGGCTCTCATCTGCAAGGGTGCACTTTTCATCATGCAGCATTCCACGCCCATAATGTAGTGACAAGAGGAAAGGGTCAGGCTGAACCCAAACACTGGGAAAGAACTTGAAGATGTTCACTTATGGTCCAAAAGTAACTGAAGCATAATGAAAGTAAAAGTAGGGAGGATTTTCAAAAAGGCTGGGGCCAAAAATCTAAAAACATGGGTGTGACATCACAGACGACCCCTCGGGGGTGCCTCCTGGGGTGACCACTGCCACTCACCTTCCAGTCTCTGGGGGCTCCTCACTGCCCGGTCCTACTGGGCTCGCTCCACTGGTCTCCCCCAGCCAAGGCCCTGAACAGAGGTCCCTGCCCCCACCGAGAAGCAGTATAGACACTGAACCACTTCAGGTCCAAGGAGAGTGAAGTTTAGGGTCCAGCCTCCTGAGAGAGCCCTCCTCAGATGCGATCACACCACAACGAATTAGGTAAGCCCTCTTTAGGGGGAATGTGCACGCTGGTTGCCCCCCCCCCCCCCCCCCAGGTAACAATCGCTCACACTGGGTTTGATAGAAAATAAAAATGGTTTTATTAAGTTGAAGCAGTAGGATTTAAGTAGTAATAAGTGAAAGCAGGCAGAGCAAAGTAGGTTACAAATCAAAAGAAAGAAAACTGCTTGGCTAATTCTCCACAGAAACCTCAGTGCAAACTGAAACTCACCCTAAAAACCTCTTTTCCAGCTGCCACTCTAAACCAGGGCTGTTTTCCCCACCCTGGGGGTCTCAGGCTCCTTCCTTCAGGTCCAGCCCAGCCAAAAAAACCTCTAGACTTCTCCTCTCCTATTCTTTTGTTAAATATTCCCTACCAATCACTCCCTACCAATCACTGCTCAGGCTGAAGGACAAAAGAGATAATTTAACAGTTGAGGGTAATACCCTCCATATCTCTCATTCATATATTTGAAACTCACAAATTATTCCCTATTCCCTGTGTCTAATTTTGCACACACAAATGATACCTACAACAGAGCAAGATAAAGAGAATCAGTGGATCGTGACATGAAGATTCATGAGTTACACAAAATGATTCGCTCAAAACACTTTTGAGATATGTATATTCATGTCCATAAGTCCATTTCCAAAAGCATTGGGGGGGGGGGAGGAGGCGGGTCCGTCACAATGGGATGAAACTCTTCTGGCTCTATTAAAGTCAATGGGAATTTTGCCATTGACTTACGTAAAGCCAGTATTCCTCCTGTGGTGTCCAATGAATGCATTCTGCTACTGCATGAAAGGAGAGGACATATCGATTTCCGTTTATGAAGAAGAGCCACTTTGAGTACATCAGAGAACTGAAAAGTAACAATAGATGGGAGCACTTCATGAATACTATGAACAGAGAGGTCACATTGTGAAGAGAAATGGATGCTGTACACCATTGAAAAGCTTTGCAAATAACTAAGGCCCATGTTCTGGTCTTCCGATGACATGATTGCATCATACAAATAAACTTAAGTTAAGCTGGAGAAACAACTTCTGTTTTACACTTAAGCAGAAGAACTTAATTTTTTTTCCTATTAAAGCTTAGGCCAGAGCTAAACTATCACTAATGTTGATGACTTAAAGTTGTGAACACTTAGAACATCAAACTACCCGGAAAAACATACAAAGATATCATCATATTATTTAAGGTAGAGCTATTAGACTAAGTTCAACGCTGACTTTAACCCCAGGCAACCAACAGGTTAAATTCAGTCATAATCAAGCAGATAGAGTTCTTGCACCAGCCCTGGAGGCAAGAATCCTATGATAGCAGCTGCCAGAGACTGCATATTTTTGTATTCCATAAGATTCCCTATGGGAAATATAACAATGGGGCTGCATAACTATCATTTAGGAAACGCACCCATAGTCAAAACTAACCAGTTTCATTCAGTGCACAAAAACTAAGCTCTTGAACTTGGTGTGTGCTCTTGGAGAGGACCGGGCCTCACCTATACACTTGCATATGTGAAGTGTATTTAGGAGGGACTCTGCACTTCATGGCAATGTTTCAGAGAAGCCCCAGGAGGAAACAGTGCAGCTTAAGTGATTGTTAGGATCAGTATTTTTTAAACCAACAGACTAATTACAACACAGGCATTTGAAGTCAGTGGAGGACAGTTATAACTGAAATTATGAATCTGTAATTGATTAGCTCCAATCTAAGAAACTGTGACTGGCTCAGGGAGACCGTGATGAAATCCGTATCAATGTTAGTCATCTGTAAATAATCCAGTTTATCCCTACCCACAGAAAACAACTCGGAGTGAAGGCTTTCAGGGTCCCCTTCCAAAGATTACCCCATTTATTCCACTAGAGAGTAGCGATGTCAACGTGTAGTCGACTACGTAATTAACTGATAAGACTGGGTTTATTGCTTAATCCTGTCAACTACATTCATTCCCCCCACCTTTGCTGCTGCTGATACAGAGGCAGCAAGAGGGGAGGCATGAGTAGGTGCCCATGGGGAGCCAGCTTTTAAACTGGCTCCCTCTGAGCACTGGCTCTGCAGAGCTGCCTGATTAATGAGCATTGCGCCCTGTAACTTTAATGCAAAAATCCTGGAACAAGTTTACCTAGGAATCAGCTGTTTCTTCTAATGTAAGAACCTTTTTAAAAAAAAATTATGCCGCTAGATCCTGCCTACTGCTGGGCTGATAGTCCAGATGGACTCAGCTTTCATTCATTAAAAAGGAAGAAGTTATGATGAAGGAATAAATTGGCCTGAGGTGACGGGGGGGGGAGGGGGGGTTGAAATGTGTAAGCCAATGTCAGGCCAAATGGGTGGGACAATAAAGGGGAGACCCTGCCCAAATGCAGGTTGGCTGGAAAAGAGCACAGACCATTTGTAAGAGAAACTAGAGCCTAGAACACAGCTATGTCTTATGCCTGATTAAGTATTCCTGCAGGGAAAGGTTGGCTCTGACAGAGAACTATGTGGGGATATATGAGGACCTATTCAAGGTTCTCAAGGAGGACTATAGCAGTGGGACGTCTCACCTGAATGTGCAGGCACGTATGACAGAGATTAACTCAGAGTGTGGATGGATGACCAACTCTAAAGCATCTGAGAACTAAGTCCAGCTGGGACAATGTATACATATAATACTATATTTACTTTGGCAATCTCCTTGCCACTATAAGTTATAAGATATGCTCGTCTCTGCATGCAAGGCCCCATCAAAATGTAGATCCCACCTATATTGTCTGTTTTGAAAAATCATAAAAGATCCTTCTTGGCATCTGCTAGGCCTGGGGATGTGCATGTCTTCTTAACATAGGTAGGGCCATGCACAAAGTAATCCAGCTCTTTGAAGGAGGTGGAGAAATGTTTGGGGGCAGCTGCTTCTTGTGGATCACCATAATGTGAGGTCAAAACTGCTGCCTTTTCTGCAGGCACAAGTTGAGGCAGGAGCTGGACCGCCAACCCCCCACACTCAGAAACAGGTTAGAGGGAATTCTATAACCAGGTCCAGATTGAGTTTCTCCATCCCACAGCTATAGGCTATAGTTCGGGGTGAGGCAGCAACTGGAAAACCATCTCTACTTTTTTATTCTCTTAATCCAGTTAGCCCTGTCACCTGCCGGTGCAGGGTTCGGCTTTCCAGGGCACCACCCTGTTTAGTTGGTATGCCAAACAATGCAGCCTCCAACTCTTCAATTCAAAGTCTCCCCCAGTCTAATACAGTTCACTTTCAGCTAGATCAGTCTGATTTTTTTGTCTTGTTTTTCATTCTTCCCATTACTCCTAGTTATGGCCCTTAATATTGCCTCTCTCATTGTGTCCTAACAATGTATGACTATCTGGTATGACTGGATCATTATCAAGCCAAGCTGCATGTATTTAGTGCTTTTCTCAGTGGCCACTCCCTGAAGCTGCCAAATGATTTTTGTGGCTCTTCTGAATCCCCTCTACTTGTAAATATCTGTCTTGTATCTATTTAAATAGCCATCCTAGAGGCGATTTGTAAGGTAGATATAATAGACTTGCTAGTGCTTATTTAGCTCCGTCAAACCTACTTATAATAATGTAATGTCAGGTAAGAGTCAAAGCTGATGTGACTTGTATGTCTAGAATCTTGTTAAATCAAAATAGGGAGAGTCCCCCTTTAGCATACAGTGTCCTACTAGCTGCTTCTCTTTTTACACTCTTCCCTTTTAGTGTCATTCTAAACCCATTGAAATCAATGGGTATTTCCTCATTGACTTTAATGAAACCAGGATTTCACCCATCATGTGAGCCATTAGTTTAGACTACTATCCAGCAACAGGCCAAAAATCAGAAATGATGTGTAGTTAATGGGTGAAAGCCTGATTAACCTCTTTCTTCTAGACCTGGGTCTATAGAGTACATTAACATAGACTATGTCTAGACTACATAGAATTTTCAATCTCACTTCTTCCGATCTCACTTTCATAAAAGGATCTTTCAAAAGTGAAAGTAGTCTAGACATGGTTTTTTCGGGGGGGGGGGGGGGAAACACTTTTTCAAAAAAAATCGCACTTCCTTAAAAAAGGAGGTTTATGCAGTTTTTTCAAAAAAGGTTTTTTTCCCCCTGAAAAAAATGCATCCAGACTACTTTCACTTTCAAAAGATCCTTTTTTGAAAGTGAGATCGGAAGAAGATATGCAAATTCCCACAGAACTTGGATAGCCTCTTTCAAAAAAACCTGTAGTTTAGACTTGCCCTCAGACTCTTTAAGACTCCCAGCTCCTAAAATTTTGAAAGAATAATAAACAAGAGCTGTTCAGTGGCACATGCAGAAATTACATTTAATGGAATGTTTTGAGACTCACTTTGAGAGACTTCCTTTGCCAGACCTTTGCGTGTTTCACTTTCTCCAGTTTAAGGCAGAAGCAATCACTATCAGACAGAGTTTTATGAAGCAGATTTTCAAAGAAGCATTTGAACCTGCAATCTTAGCAAGTAGAATCTTTTTGAATGTGTGAATGTTTATGCATGGACATAATGATACATTTAGGATAGAATTTTGCATGAATGTGAAACTTCAGTCTAGCCTGAATCTTTTTCTGGTTTTGTTTTAAAAACTTCCAGAAGGGGAAGATTTGTCCCCACATCCTCTAGGTTAGACAGTCTGTATAGTGGGCTGTTCCCAATCTTCATGAAAACTGGAGGTAGAGCAGCAATTTGCTCTAAGACAAGGCTTAGAACTTCAGCAAGACCTCTCTAGAATGATAGCTTCCCAATTTAAAAACTACTAAATGTCTACAAGTGTATGTGCTATTCCATTTGCAGCAGCACGAGGACATGAACTCAGGGATTTCCTAAAGGAATATCTCTTTCCTTTCAAAGCATTCAATAAGCACAGAATAGATGGGGGAGGGGAGGACACTGGGCACAAGGGAAGGGTCAGATTTTTTACACAGTTTTCATAGTGGGATGCAGAAAGTAGTAAGTCACCCCAAGGGTGGCGGGTTAAATTTACTTTTGTAGAACTGAAAAACTTCAAAGATTGCCAGGTCATCTGGAACATCTTCCTACCAGATGCTGCATCTTCTAAGACGTGAAGATGCCAATTCCATAGTATTTGGATCTTACCAAATCTCAGAAAATGTGGAGATCTCTCCACTCTCAAAATCAGTTTTTCCTTCCAGAGTATATAACTTCTAATGGCTATGTTATATATACCTTGTGATCTTTAATGTGAGAAGTGCCACTGTTGTGCAGGACATGCGTAATTTTCATTAGCGCATCCAACTCATCATGCACTGTTGTGAAAAAATTTCCTTATAAACAAAACTAACATCATGGATAAAGTATTTATTACAAAATTTGGTGAGAGGGCTTATATTGACACTGACATCATGGACATAATGGGCTAAACTTATCCATGATTTGACTCCATTGACTTAGATGGAGTTGCACCAAAGAAGCATTTGGCAGTTCATGCTAACTCCCAGGGTAAAATAAGTGATCTGAAGAATTTTATTTAGATATTCCAACTAAGCCGTATTCATGTAGGATGTTAAGCAAATGAATCAATAATTAGAGCAAGAGCAGGAGATCTTTGAAAGAAAGCTCAGAGGAAATTAGTTGAGATCCTAACAAGCATCCTGATCTTCCTTTGTAGACCTTTTCAGTTCTAAATATCTTACCAATGACAAGCATAGTCTTCATTTAGTTGGGATAATGTGCCACAAATATTTAAGGGTATACAGTACATTTGTGAGGACAATGCCAGTTTGAGTAAAGAATAGCTGACAAGTTAGTACATTTGCGTGAAATTTTCCAGCTCCTATATGTTGCTCCCTTTGATTAACATAGCAATCTAAAGATGCTATTTTCACTCTGCATAATGACAATTGCACTTGGCATCTCGTAGAAACCTGAATCCTCCTAACCTATGTGACTCCTTTACTTCTGCTGCAAACACTCTACAGATTTTTGTTTGTATGCTGAAGTAGACTGTCAATTATTTTCTCCTTTGTGCAGTAAAAGGTCTAGTCCTAAAGCCCCGTCGATCTGTAGAGTTCTCTTTAAAATCAGAGGACTTACTCAGACTTATGCTATTGAAAATAAGTTGAGAGCTTAGCCCAATGTGGATAGCATAAGAGACACTAATTCAGGATCCAACCATAAAACATTATGTAGAACAAATACTTGGCCAACACCCCTGCAAAAACAAGTAATGGGGCCAAAATATCCTATGCAGAACCATTACCCAAAATGATCTAATCTCCCTAAGTGCAATTCTTCATCAGTCTGTCAGCAAGTGGGTTTATCTGACTGTCTTCTTCCACCTTAACAATAACCAAGGGACCTGGACCGAAAGAACCTACTAATCTGCAGAGAAATAGTGGAGCACTATCTGCACTTGTTCACAGTTTCCTGTAATTCCTTGATAGGACACTTACATTTTCAAGGGGGCGCATGAAGACGGTCCAAGTTTGGCAGCATGAATTTAATCAGGAACTCTGTCCGATAGGATACTCTTCCTCCTCACCCCAAGTCATGAAGGCCAATCCCAGCTCTGCTCTCCACGGAGGAAGTGTCATACTATTGTGGGAGAAGACCTCGTTCCCTGTAACTTGAATTGGTTGCATCAATGCTGTACTATAAAGCCTGTTAGTTCTCTTCCCCTATAGTGCTGGACATATATTTAACAGCGTGCTTGAACACATTTAATGTAAGAGGTGACCCAGTGTCCCTGCAATGTGCAGCCATGCTGAGGAAACCTAAGCTGGAGAAACCTGGTGAATTTTGCTCTGAATCAGCAGCACCTAAGAGAATTAGAGAGATCGCTTTACGGTTGCCAAAAAGAGAAGGCACAGGGGAAGCACATGCTCTGATGCTTTGGGCCCTTCTGCTGCAACAACAGATAGCATTAAAACCAAAATCTCTTATCTCAGGCAGAGGCGTGCAAGAGAGATCCTGTCACAACACTATTTGTAACATGCTTTAATCAGAAATGAGACGCTGCCCATTTTTAGTACCAATTGAGGTGTTTGGGGGATTCTTGATAAAGCTTTTCCAAGTGTTTGTGTGTGTAGGAAGCACATAATGTGACCTGGACTCTACAAATGCAAGACGAGAGACATTTATCAAAATTAGGAAGGAAAACAAATTGATGAGGAAGATTTGAAATGTGCCGGATTTGTAACCAAGCCTTAGAGCCTAGGAAACAGCTGCAGTTGGTTGATTCATGTATCTTTCATGCCAGCAACCAGCTGTTCTCCATTCCACCCCCACCAGGGCTGTTATATTATAGGGCCAGAGCAGAGGCTTATTCTAACTCCCCCTCTGTTGTTCCAGTGGCTCGGAGAGGATTTGAAAGAAGCCTCAGGAGGCAACTGCTAAAAATTCCATTGGGGAGTCCTTATCAGCTGTCCCTCCTCTCTGTCTTGGTCTCTAGCACAAATGAGATCCAGGTCAGGCCTGTGGCTTGCTGGGAGGTATGTATGGTGCAAATTAGAGTAGTTTTAGGGCTGCTATAGCTCTCCTTGCTCCTGCAGGCTTTGGGATGGGCACAGGGGTTGGCGGGGGGAAGACATAAAAAAAGAGGGTGTAAGCCCACTTGTGCCCCACTGGGAAGTGCTGAAATTCTTAGTGGAATGGTTTCTTTCTTAATGAGAGAGCTGCTACTTATTAACACAAGTAACGAGGTCAAAGGAGAAATGTAGTGTCACAAAACAGCAAATACATCACCACCCTAAGCAGTAGGACAGCACAGCACAGTATTTCAGGCTTCAAGACATTACATTAAGGGAGTGTCTTGTGTGCCAGCACACATTTTAGCAGCACGCATGGGGCAAACAGGAAGCGCAGGACACCGCTCTAACAGTACTGGGCATGGTGTCCGACTAAATTCACTTTTCTCACAGCAGGAAAGGAAGGAAAACTGTCTTGCCTACTCATTTAGCTCCCTAAAGCGCTACCTCCAGGCTTTGTGTGGCATCTCCAAAGAGCTAGGACTAGGCTGTGGGACCTTAAGGGTGCAAGCACAGCTTTGTGCTGCCCTGACTCTCGTCTGCATGGGGGGGGGAGGCCCAAATTGTTCTGAATATACAATAGAACAGAGTTGCTCTCAGTGACCACAGCAGGTCCCAAAATGCCTCACATATGTGTAGTGCTGAGGGTTCCCCTTACTGTCACTGGTGCAACCCCTACACCATCCTTTGTGGGAGCTGATGGAAAGGTTGAGGGTGATGTGGGGAGAGCAGGGTTTCTTATCTCAGCTCTACATTGCTCCCACACCAAGGGAATTTTCTTTCAGCCCCATTATGACAATGTATAGCTTTTATAGAATTGGCCAACTAGTCTCTTGTTTTTCATACCTATAAATACAAAGCGCAGAATAAGAACTGGAGTGGGTTTTGCACTCTGGTATGTTTCGTATGATAAGCAGTGTCCTTAGGTTGGGTTAAGGATCATTTGAAAGCTGGGAAGTTTATAATGTCTCAGTTACAAAAGGCAATATGACTGCTATGGGAAGTCTATTCGAGTTGTGAGGAAAAGCCCAATATGGAGTGGGATCAAAACTGATGATCTGTGAGAAAACGTAACAAAAGCATTACTCCCATTCAACTGCTTCTAATTGATCATCTGCTTGACTGGAATGATGCTAGACCACCAATCATTCTTAATGCACATTCAGTCAGAAACCTGTAGGGTCTCATTCTCCTTTCTTTTACTCCAATAAAAGCTTCCACTACAGAGCAAGAGCCGATAATACAAAACATCCTTTGATAGTACAATGAACAATGGAATGCCCTCACATAGGACTGGCTCGACAGAACTGAGCACTGTTAAACATTTACGCTGAAATTGAAAAATCATAGAGAAAAGCCATATGGAGGGGTAGGGGATTTCTCCATGGTTATGTAATTATAAAAAAACTAGGCTAATTTAGTCTCCGTGGCATGTGAATTTCAGGTTGTGCACAGAGCTTAACTAGAATTAAACACTATATTTTTAGCGTACTGTCTACAGTGTGACAATCAAAGATTGGCTTATTATGTAAACCTAATATATGCAATGAAAATCCCATGACAATGCCTATTTTATCCTAATATTTTAAAGTGTCATTTATATTGTCAATTCTGAAGTACTAGACTTCCATAATATAGTGTAAGGCTTAGTCAGATTTTCTTTAAAACTTGGCCTAGCCTCAGCAGTGAAGGCTGTTTGCTTTAATAAAGTTCATGTTTGTCAGTGACGCTCCTTGTGTGTTACAATACCTGGTATTGAACTAAAAGGTTACAACTGAAGGAAAAAAAAGCATTAAAAGCATTAGGAGAGAGTAGGCCCACTGGTCAGTGAAGAGGGAGAAACAGTAACAGAAAACTTGGAAATGGCAGAGATGCTCAATGACTTC
>JANRFK010001605.1:29511607-29577389 GCA_030068395.1 Apalone spinifera | reverse complement strand
CATGAGGGCAGGGGACTGGACTCAATGACCTCTCAAGGTCCCTTCCAGTCCTATTATTCTATTATTCTATGAAAAACTTGTATTTGGCCAAAATGTGCCACAGATTCCTACCTACTCATGGACAGTGCTTTTTAGAAAGGGGAAAAGTCACTTTGTGGTAAAACACTACAGTCACAGCCAAAGAATGAAGGCTGGGGGAGAGGAATTGGAGTTCAGAGAAATGCTTCTCAAATGACATCCCGGAGTCATTCTTTGTGCCGAGTCCCTCAGAGAGTGCCAGAAGAGCATGCCAAGGACTGAACCGTAACAATGCCCATCTCCAATATCTAGAAGGACCATGTGCTAGACCAACTGTCAAATGATGATTTAAAATGTTATATAGGAGGAAGTCACTTTCAGTGAACATTTTATGACATCTCCAAAATTTCCAGTGCATACCAGTTGCAAGGCCTCTCAGAAGGTGACCAAGCTAAAACACAACTCACATGTTTCTTCTTTGGCCTGAGATTCACTTGTAATATGGCATTGAGCAGAACTCTCAAGTTCTGATGCTGACCAGCCTTAGCTTCTTTGAGGGTGTCAATGGCTATTCACTATAGTGTTAGGCGTAACTCCTCAACTCCCTTTAGAATGGAAGGCACACTTTTGGGGGGTGTAAACCCTTGGGGTACGTCTACACTAGTCCCCTAGATCGATCTAGGGAGGCTAATTAGGGCGACTGAAATTGCAAATTGAGCCTGGGATTTAAATATTCTGCGCTTGATTTGCATGTTCCCAGCCGGTCGCCATTTTAGAAATTGACTAGCCCAAAGTAACTGCCCACATCTACACATGGCAGTGAAACGGGATTCCAATTTAAAGCCCTAACTCGAATTAGCTGGTATTCCTCCTGCAATGAGGTTTACCAGCTAATTTGATTTAGGGGCTTTATATCAGAATCCTATGTTACTGCCACGTGTAGACGCGGGCAGTTACTTCGGGCTAGTCAATTTCTAAAATGGCGACTGGCCGGGAACATGCAAATCAAGTGCAGGATATTTAAATCCCGGGCTTGATTTGCAATTTAGGTTGTCCTCATTAGCCTCCCTAGATCGATTTAGGGGGCTAGTGTAGACGTACCCTTGAACACAACCACTGTGCTCAAGCATCAACATGCCGGGAGCAGGGGAGAGTGCAAAAGGCCCTTGTTCCCTCCCTTTCCCCTGGCAGAACTGCCAGAACTTCCACAGTGCAGCCCAAATACAGAGTTCTCAGGCTATTTATATTGTGTACATACTCCCATAGATATTCAGACTGAAGATTTTAAATGCTTGCTGGGAGTGTATAAACTAAATTCTGAAGACATTGAAATATTAGTAAAGCTTGCAAACATTACAAGTTTTAATGTTCCTCACTTCTGTGGTGCTGCATGCTGTGCTAATGACCCGATGACTGGGTTTGCTGCTTTTGAAGCCAGAGCTGCTTATTGTAAAACTTTCATTTAAGTCAATTTGCTTCTCTAATAACTTTATTTATTTGTTTACTCATTGCTTCTCCAGGATTTAAAAGGAACAATTTTTTAAAAAATTCAACACAAATTATCTTAAATCAAAGCCTAATATAATGACGGTGAAACGGTTTATATTTTTATACCCCAAACCGTGCTATGTTCAATGAAACTGGATGGGGAAGGAACTAAAGAGGAACAAAAGACATTTGTGTCGTACATGAAAACAGTGAATTATTCATTTGATGGTGTACTCTCAGAGAAGGTCCCACTTCATTCAAAATAGCAATTTCTGCAATATTAGGCTCCTACTGAGATTTTGTTTTAAATTAGCTTACGGTGCACAGTCCACAATTTTGCAGATATTTTGATGTTTTCAACACACTCATCCGTCACCTGCATCCATACATTAAATAGTCTTGGAGAATTTGGGGATTGTCCTCTAGTTCTACAATATTTTCTAGAGCTAGCAGAAACAGCAAAGTGATCATTGTTCATCTTGCTTAATTTTGTGGATGCCAAGAGTGCAGGATCTCAGTACAGGCAAGTCTTCAAAAAGCACAACCACAGCAGGAAGGAGGCCACTGTAGCGGAGTGTACTACGCAGACATTCAATATCTATATAATGTAAAGTGACTGGACTCAAATTCTACAGCAGTTAAGATGTTTTAGTCTTCTATATTTTATACTCTCCCAGCATTTTTAAAAAATGAATGTAATATAGTTGCACTCAATTATCTGGTTATCAAAAAATTCAGGCATTTGTGTTGATATAGTGTCAGCAAATTTTTCCTAAATAGTTCTAATGTGGTTGTTCCAAATTACTGTTATTAATAAACGTCCATCATGGCTTTTCCATGATTTTCCACATCTTGTCCACAACTCAGCCATAATTGGTTCAAGATCATCCTGTCATTTGGGTCTTACAGATGGGTCATTGTAACCCACTATAACAAGTAGCTAAGCCTAGGCATGACTCTGAATGAACACAAAATTATTTCATTTTATTCCCATCTCATACTTTCATTGACACTTAACTTCAATTTTTACCATAACATTTGTTCTGGGTATTAAAAAAAATCAGTGGCTGGGAAAAGGTGCCTCTAGGAAAGGTAACCTACCATATTAGTCTCTTGCCTCTTCTTAGGCCCAAATATATGAGCCTAATTCTGATCATTCCTACTTTGCTATAAATTGGGAGTAACTCCACATAAATTGATGAAATTAAAGCTGATCTAAGTGGGCCTGATCCTGTTGCCATTGAAGTTTCTGGCAAAGTTCCCATTCTTGCCAGTGAGGAAAATCAAACCTATTGTCCCTGCTTTGGATGGGTAGGTGGCAGCATGCAGGATTATGTATGTAAACAACAGGAGACATCCCAGGCGGGACAGCATATTGAACAATACATGTTCATCAACTCCATTATGTCTGTCTGGCATCATTTCAATCAGTGGGTTATGAAAGTAAAAAGGCATCCACTTACAAAAGTTAGAATACAACTGCACTACAGTAAAAGCCTCATGTTTCAGGCAGAACTCAAACACTAACTGAAGTTAGGAAGATTTTTCTGCTATGGACGGTGTACTGTAGAGTCCAATAAAATCCTTTTAAAATAGCTGGTGAATGTTGCTATCTGTAGATATAGTTGCCAAAACAGAAGAGTGAGCACTACACCATTATGCTTATACACACATATATATGACTCATTTGTTTGGCAAAACAGCTATTTGGACTAGGGATGTAAGCGAGTAGTCAACTATCCAATAAGCCTAGGCTTAGTGGGTAGTCAAATCTACTACTTGACTACTCGCTTCTGGCCCATCGTGCTGCCTCTGTATTAGAGGCAGCAAGTTGGGGGGTGGAGGTGGGAGCAAGAGCTGGGTGCTGGGAGAGCAACATGGGTTGGGGGGAGAGGAGGCTGCCACGGAGCAGCCGCTGGCAGAAGCTGCTCTGGTAGCAGCCCCTGTCCTCAGGGGGTCCTAGCTCTCCGTTGGGACCCCTGCAGACATGGGCTGCTGGACCTGGCACAAGCTGGGACTGAGCAATCCCAGCTCAGTCCCGGCTTGCGCTGGGTCCAGGAGCTACCCTCCCCCACATCAGCTCTTCAATTTAAATTTAATAAGAGCCAGGCATGCAGGCAGCCTGGCTCCTATTACATTTAAACTACAGAGGCTCAGGAGGGATAGGCCCTGGACTCCGCACAAGCCAGGACTGAGGAAGCCTTCCCTTATTGACTAATGGAAGGCCTACATGATTACTGGAATACCCACCTCTTAACATCCTTAATTTGGACCCCATCCCCCATTGTCCTAGTGCCATACTACTTCAGAAAGGAGAAGAGATATATGCCTGGTTACTCAATACAGTAGTAGGTTTTCTGGCATGTGGTGTTGGTCACTATCAGATAACATCTCGAACATCATGGACTGCCCATCTGATGTGTCAACTCTTGTGTTTCTTTGGGAGTTTGCCCAGGGATTTGGTTTTATTCCCTGTGACTAATTTGCCCAGGGATTTGGTTTTATTCCCTGTGACCCTTTTCTGGGTGCCAGATGTAAAGCAGCTCAAAGTGGGCTAATTTGCATAACATACTGAGTAAGCACACTTCCTCTGAAAAAAATCAGACTTCTAGACTGTCTTAAGTTGGTCTCCCAAAAGTCACCAGTCCCTTGAAACTGCTGTTCAATATTTATTTTAAATCTATCATCTAGTCTTGACCTTACCCTCTCTCCACCACTTACTTTACAATAATGTTTTTGTCTGATTTCACCCAGAATTACAGTCCCCTTGGAGATGACCAGCTGCATCGGGACATTTCCATGGTGTTTCGGCCAGAAAATGTATTCTGTTTAGGAAGCAATGTAAAGAGGACAGCGCTGATTAGACTTACCAGACAACAAGGGCTGTAGTCACAAAAGGAGTCAGGCTCCAGAAGTTAGGCACCTAAGTTCAACTTTTTGGTACCACTGGTATTCAAAAATCCCCCTCAGCTTCTGCCTAAATATTTCGCAGTAAGTCCTCCCAGGGCACCTAAGGTTGGACCCCAGACAGGCACCAAGGGCGAGGCAGCAGCACACAAGTGCAAAGGAATGACCTCAGGTGCTTGGGAACTCTTAGTCCAAAAAATAAAAAGGTGCTCAGTGAGTGGTGGTGCCAGCTGAGTAAGGGCTTTGTGAAGGCCAATGGCCCCTAAATGCTGGAATAAAGTGCCCAAAGCAGCAGTTAGTTCCCTAACTTCCCTCAAGCATGATCTAGCCTGAGAGAGCAGGCTCCTGTATTCACTCAGCCATTGAGTTGTAGTTCCAGAGTATAGATGATGTGCACAAGGCCAGCACACAAATGTGCACAAGTGGGAATCCCAGACATGCCTCCACGATAAAGTAATCCTCACAGCACCTCAGTGAGCTCAAAGCAGATAATAGCTCATCTCCTGTCCATGGAAATGGAAACTGAAGTAGACAGCATGAGTGAACTGCCCCAGCACAAAGAGCGAGGCAGTATCTCCCTGGAATGAGCATGAACTGGCTCCAAAGCCAAATATCCCTCATCCCTCTTACAGACCGAGCCAATGAGTCTGAGAGAATGTTTGAAAGCTGTAGGTCTCTGTGGTAAAATAACATCTAAAATGCAATTCACTTTTTATAAACAAGTATAATGAAGAATTTAATATTTCCACTCAAATTAGTTAGAAGGCAAACCTTAAAAAAAGACGCATGGATCATTAACTGAGGGATATTTCTCAGATTTGTTATATTAAAAAGCTTTGAAATTACTAGTGTTAATCAACCGTATTGCTAAAACCTCCATATAGTTAATTAAATAATTAAACCATAAAGAAATATAAAAATGGAAGAACAGGGGAAATCACAGGCATCACTGAGTGTCTCCTGCTAGGGTGCTTTTGCTGCATTTCTTAAGAACCTAATTTAATAAGAACACAGAAGAAATAATTTCTTCTTGGCTTGGCTAAGCTGATGTAGCACAAAGTTACTAAGTATGTGCTTGGAAACATTTTTTTACTTACTTGCATTAAGTCCACATTATTAAGGGGTGATTTGGCCTGTGCACTTATCCAAAAATAGGTGCAAACATTCTTGAGCTGTGATTTTTGAAATTTTCCCTTTAAGCCAAAGATGAGGAACCTTTTTTCTCTCAGGGGACATTGACCCACAGAAAAAAAAAATCAGTCACAGGCCACAAACAATCCCATGGCGGGCGGGGGAGGTGGTAAGATCGGGACTTCCCGATCAGGGCGAAACAGCATGCATAGCTCCAGCCCTGCAGGGGTGCAGAGGTTTGGGATGTAGTCAGAAAGATGGGGCACAGTATGAGGGAGGGGGGTTCAGGCTGTGGCAGGGAATTGGAATGTGAGAGGGGGGTGAGGGCTCCAGAGGGGGTGACGCTCTGAAGTAGGGGATGAGAGGTCTGGGTTGCAGGAGGGGACTTCAGACTGGGGAAAAGGGATATAAGGGTGGGCTCAGGGTAGGGGTTTGAGGTGGGGGTCTGGGGTCTGGGAAGGATGTAGGTGGGGTCTTGAACTGAGGCAGGGAATTTTGGCTGGAGGTGCGAGGTCTGGGAAGAAGATGGCGTGCAGGAGGGGGCTTCCAACAGTTGGTTGGGGGGGGGGAGGGGGTCTGGGAAGGTGGGGTGTGGAAAGGGTTCCAACATGGTATAGGAGGCTCTGTCTCTGAATGTGTGGCTCTTACCTTTCTGTCCTGGGCCCGGGTAACTCCCAGATAAAGGCTAGACATGGCAGCCATAGGTTCAAAGGCCAGGGGACTCTGCGCAGTGCACTTTGCCCGTGCCTATAGACTTCACCCCTGAGCTCCTTTTGGCCATGGCTCCTGGACCATGGGAGCTGTGAAGCTGGCACTGGAGACAGAGCATAGAGCTTTCCTGATCTTCCCTGTGCTAGGGAGCCATAGGAACATGCCAGGACTTCTGGCCCACAACATGGAGATTTGTTGTGGGCCAGATGAAATTAAGCAGCAGGCTGGATGTTCCCCATCCCTCTTTTAAGCCAAATGTGTAGAAAGATTTGCAGAAACCTACAGAAAGATTTGATTTTGTGCAAGACAATGACTTCACTAAATGAATCAAGGCCTAAAAAATGTATCATAAGCAGCTTACCAGAAGTAAGGCTAAGATACCACAAGATACAAGTATTGTAAACAAGTATAACTGAACTAGTGCCAGCTGTAGATATTTTCAAGTTAGGAACATCAACAGCTGTCCAGTCATTAGCTTGCCATGGTATCTAATTGACATACGTTAATGAAAGGCTTATGGGAAAAGAGCACCCCAATAGTAGCAAGGTGTGGAAATTCAAATAAGGAAAAGAGGTTAAAACACATTATATAAAAGCTGTATCCCAGGGGTCTCAAACTCTTAGCCCATGGGCCAGTCCTAGCTAGAGCAATTGCACAATCTGGTCCAGGATTCCTGGCAGGCCAGGCGGGCTGTCCATTACCAGCACCCAAGTCCTTCCCCTTCCCACCATCGCCTCACCCTCTCCCTGGTGGTGCTCCAGCTGCCAAGGTCATGGCTTTGGGGATCATAAGGGTGGGGGAACTGGCATTGTGGGACAGCTGCGGTCACATCCCTCCTGAATTCCCCATGGAATCAGGAGACATGGGAATATGGATCACACTGGGCGAATGCACTCACTTTGCTGTGTTCCAGTTGCTCCACAGCTTCTGCTGCTGCAGGGAGTGCCACCCCATAACACCAGGCCCCTTTGGTGAGCCCCAAAGCTGTGTACTCAGGGAATGGGTGCCATGGGGGAGAGAGCGAGGCAATGGCATAACTGGGAGGGGGGTTGAGGCTGATAATTTAAAGGCCCTCTGCCTTGCCAGGAGTCCTGGGCTGGTATGTTCAATCTCTTGAGCCACGGCTGGCCTGTGGGACCAGAGTTTGCGATCCCTGTGGCATCCTCATATGCTAGGATGAGGACTGTTGATGAGGACTGTTGATGAGGAGGATCCCTGTGGCATCCTCATATGCTAGGATGAGTGACTGTTGATGAGGAGGACAGTGACATCAACAGAATAGTTGCTCAGCAAGGGAGGCATGGATGTTCCTTCTGTATCATTGCTGGGTTAGGGTGTTTGCAATTTTGCTCATTGTTTTAATAAAACTATTGGAAATAAAGTATTTTCTGAAGTGTGAATGTTGTAATCATGCATGTCAAAGCTTTCAGATTTACAGTAATTCTAATAATGGACCAGATCTTGGGACTAGATTCTTCCAGCTGTCAGGGTGCTAATTTGGGATTGTTAAGTAATCAATATAATTAACACAAAAATCAATAGATCAGGTCCAGGCCTACCAAAAATCTTTGCAGCTCTTGGATCATCCTTGGAAGGCCAGGACCATCCTTGTGGAGGTCCTGCACCTCCATACCAGGACTGCAACAGCAATGTCTCCATGCCTCATAACTCCTCTGGCTGCCTGGGCTCAGGATCCCTCAAGTCCATGGTTCCACCAAAAAAGGAATGCAGCTTCCATCCCAAAAACTGTGAGCCTGCCTCAAACCCATCACCACCATCTCCCTTCTTTCTTTCACCTCATGAGCCAACTAGTTTACAACTGTTACCTCAGGTTTCTCTCTGCAGGTGCCATCCTGGAGCACCCTGAGCTTCTGCTTTCTCCATTCCACCAAGGTGCTTCCACCGAGGATTGTAATGGGTCTCCCCTTGCCTAATGCAAAGGCCTAGACTCCCTCCTTTGGTGGAATAGTTTTTCAAGCCAGAAGTGGAGGATGGGGCCATACAAGTACGGATCTATTCTGCTCTGGAAGAGGGGAGGGGAGCTCTGGTCTATAAGTGGATATTACGATAAATGGGCCCACTCAGGATTTCTAAACTAACAGTGTCCCTTTACGATTAAGTTCAAGGAAAATAATACTACCAACTGAGCTGTTCAAGAAGTGATATTCTTCTGCCACAAAAAGTTGGAAAGAAGAAAAAAAATCATATAAAAATGAAATCGTGTATTTTTTTCAGCTTTCAGTAGCTGTCAATAGAAAACTTTTAGGTTTTAAACAGAAAAAAAATGGTTGGTAAACTTTGGTTGGGAGGGCTTATTTTTTTTTTTTTTTTTTTAGGCAAAACTTAAATATTTTAGTCAAGAATGAACTTGACCACACTTCCCGCCATCTCAAGCTCCTTTGAATTTTCAAGAGAGGTATTTTTAGTCAACACCTAAACCCTCAGTTATCTCAGGGTGCATCCACACTGCACCGTTATTCCAGAATAATGACCGTTATTCCAGAAAACCAATACTAGTGTCCACACAGCAATTGTGTTATTTTGAAAGAAAATCAAAATAATGGTGGGCTTTTTCTGATGTTGGTAAACCTCATTCTGCGAGGTTCATTCATTCATGCCTCTTCTGAAAAATCTCTTTTACAAAAGGGTGTGTGTGGATGTTTGACTGCAGCTATGTCAAAATAGCTCCTCTCCAGGGCCATTCTAAGTTATTCTTCCCCTGGGGTTCTAGATAGTGCATCCACGCTAGGGGAGCCTGTCTCATATTAATTTTGAGGCTTCTCTGTAGTGTGGACGCTCTATTTCAAAATAAGATATCTTCCAGAATAGCTTTTTCTGAAATAATCTTGCAGTGTAGAATCATAGATCTGGAAGAGACCTCAGGAAGACCTCAGGTCCCAAGGCAGGACCAATCCCAACTTAATCAACCCAGCCAGGGCTTTGTCAAGCTGAGACTTAGTGTAGATGCACCCTCAGTCACAAGCTTGCTGGGAATCCACTCCTGCAGGGAGCTGTGTGCATGTGAATTCATGCGACAGCCAGCATTGCTATTAATGGGGCTTCATGCATGGGGAAGGCATGTCCAGCCAACAGCTAAATACATGTCAGTCTAGCAACAGACACATTTACCCACTGTGAGAGGAAAAGGGGGAGACTGAAATCACTATCAAAAATCAGCCAGACACAAAAAGTGTTTTACTTACACACATGCCTTTCAACTTGAAAGCTAGAGATTTTAAAAATTCATGAAGGAGACTTCTCATTGAGACCTATTGGAAAAGCTTCTCTCTATAAAAGTGAGATAGCTGATGTAAAATTAATCCAATATAAGAGGGACTGTCTCCAGAGAAGTGACTATTGGCAGGTCTACATATATCACATTCTGATATTATTTGCAGTTTGTGCAGTTCAAAAAGTGGCCCTTGTCAGGATAGTAGGTAAGTTAGTGGATTCTACATCCCAGCTTGTAAACATTCATGATAATTTTGCAGTAAAATAAATCTGCTAATGAAATGAAGAAATCCACACCACAGCAGTAAAACCTGGACATTTAAAATTCCAACGGCTGATCAGGAACAGCCGAGCTCTTTCTCTCTGTGGCAATTAAGGGTATGTCTAGACTACATGGCTCTGTCGACGGAGCCATATAAACTAGTTTACCTGACAGTCAATGAAGCAGGGATTTAAATAATCCATGCTTCATTAAAATAAAAATGGCCACCACGCTGTGCCAACAATCAGATGATCTGGCACAGCGCAGCAGTCTAGACACAAATCGGTCAACAAGGGAAGCCTTTGTCGACTGCTCCCTTGTGCCTCGTGAAACGAGGTTTACAGGAGCGGTCAACAAAGGCTTCCCTTGTTGACCGAGCCACGTCTAGAGTGCCGCGCTGTGCCGGATCAGCTGATTGTCGGCACAGCATGGTGGCCATTTTTATTTTAATGAAGCAGGGATTATTTAAATCCCTGCTTCATTGATTATGTCGGGTAAACTAGTTTACATGGCTCCATCGATGGAGTCATGTATTCTAGACATAGCCTAAGTGTGCGCATGCACACACAAAGACACATACACACAGATAAAGATACAGCTCAGGTGAAATAAAGCTCACATGCCCCCCCCCCCCAAAAAAAAAAGAAACTAAAGCTTTCCTTCAAAATTTGCATAAACCAATTAAATTTTTCTGAGAATACAAAACCTAGACCTACAATTCTAGTTAATTTCTGATTAAAAAATCCACAGCTAACATACTCTCAAAAATACCTTGCAGAAAACAGCCAGTGCAGGAAGTGGGAGGACTTAGAGTACTTGTTGTCTGAAGACTACAATTCCCAGCATGCCGCAAACAAACCTAGCTTTTTCTTTACCAGTCTCTTACAGATGTGCCACTATCTTGGGGGGCTAACCTGAGCTCTTCACAGTGCTAACTGCTAGGCTTTGTGTGGTTTGTTGCTTGTGCTGGAGGGCAGTACTTTTCACCTGGAGTGCATAACTTGTTTACCTTTTGGGGAAGGGCTATTTTAGTGGGCTACGTTTGTATAAATCCTGGTTTATGCTGGAGGCTCCTAGATGCTACAACTATATAAATAGTAGGGGAAAAAAAGCCCAAAGCATGCCTCACATCCAAACACCCTTTGCTTTGGATCATTGCAAAACTAGCACAACACATGTGGCTATCGGCCTATCTCTAGTTATACAGTAGACTTCCGATAACCCGGAACCTATGGGACTTAGGTGGTGCCGGATTATCAGATATGCCGGACTATCAGGAGGTACTATAAGCAGGTTATATATATACTGTATACATTATATACTGAATATAAAGTGTTCTTAACTCTTTTTATTGTATATACTGTATACAGTATACTGTAAAGTTTTAGGTTTTTAAGCCTTTTTTACCCTTTTTCCTCAATTCAGCTGCTGCCACTGTTACCTTGTGACTCATTTTTTGCCGAAGCTCACTCACTAGGCTCTTGTCATTTTGATGCCGGACTATCAGGAGTGCTGGACTATTGGATGCCGGACTATTGGAGTTTTACTGTAGTTAGTAATGAAAACAGCAATAAAAATGCTTGGGAGATTAATCACATTTTTGCCTTTTTTTTTTGCTGACTTCAGCAGTGGTTCTGCCAGTGACCCACTCAGAAAAATGAGACAGGTCCATTTACTTTACTTTCTTCCCATTCACTAAAATTTAAGAGCACAGCTCTTCAAGCCTGGTGCAGTTTCTCTGGTTTGCATCATGACTAGAATAGAGAACGCCAATGCAACACAACCATAGTAAAAATCAACTGAACTTTATTTAAAAGCCTGGGACATCATGAAGAAAACTGGGGGATGGAGGACGGAAATTATGAAAATATTCCTTAATGAGCAATTGTGGGCAATGGGGCAGCAGTATGATTTGTTACTGGTGCCATTCAGGAAAAA
Organism: Apalone spinifera; assembly: GCA_030068395.1. Lineage (NCBI taxonomy): Eukaryota > Metazoa > Chordata > Testudines > Trionychidae > Apalone > Apalone spinifera. The sequence goes on along the minus strand of JANRFK010001605.1, from coordinate 29,565,703 downwards.
TAGAATCAGATCTTGCTCTCTCTGAAACCACTGGTTGACTCATTGTCTTTGAGGAAGTGAAGGGTTGGAAGAAGAACTGTTGGCTCCTGGCATCTTTTTACAGTGGAAGCAGAGAGGCATGCTCAAAGTGAAAAAGTGGTAATAAGTGTAACAGGCTGTTCTCACACCCTGACACTGGATCCAGCACCATTGCCAGCAAAATAGGACAACTGTAACCAACAAAGCCCAAAGAAGGATTCTTAGAATGAACCTTCTGAAAACTTTGCACAAGCTGTTGCAAGTTCCTCCATTTTTAGAAGATCTCAAAGTGGTGCCAGAACATGCAAACAGCTAGCTGGCAATTAACTGGGATTATCTTTTACAAGAATGTGCACAGGGGAAGGTTTGTTCCCACAGGTCACCAATAAATACCCTGAAAAACCAACAGTCCTAAGATGCCATCCCCTTGCATATTTCATCAAATGCATATAGAAACTAGAGTTACAAAATATTGTAAGAGCCAGAATCAGCATAGTAAAAAATACCAACAGAAAAACCAACTAAGAAGTATGTATTCTGTACTTGTACAAAGGATAACCAGGATTTCCTCACACAATTCCTTCCAACTGTTCACATCTCCCATTGCCCCCATTAGCCTGAAATACTCTCCTGATGCGTGTTCAGTAATATCTACAAATAAAACAATGACCTCATGAATTACTAAACAATTTGACAACGCTATGATGACATTACCTCATGCCTGACTTTTGTCTTGCTTACTCTTTCTCTGGCTTCACTCAGTCAATAAAAGGCAAACAAGACTTTTAGGCTGGAGGCACCTGCTTGGAAACATTGGGTCATATGTTCAGGAACAACTGGGGCGGTTAGCTAATGCTGGGAAAGTCTACAAAGATGTAGGCTACAATTGGTCCTTGAGTGCACGGCATTGGAGGTTAACAAATCTGGAGATGGTAGGAGCCAGTTTTATAGGAAAAAGCCAAGGGCAATGGATAGGATTGCACAGAGACTACACCTGCTTGCACAGAGACGATACCTCCCATAGGATCGTTCAGCTGGAACCCAATATAGTGGCAGGTCTAGAGTTCCTTGCCAGGAGTGGCAAGGATTTTGGCCCCCCCTGGACTCCTGCTTATTGGAATTGGGAGCTAGGACTCAGTGGGCCATCCCTGGCCTCCAGCTACCCCCTGTGCCCTCCTGCTTTTCAAAGGAGTGGGAGGTGCAGACTGTGGTTTGAGGTCCCAGCACCTCCTGGCAGGTAGGGGGGCAGGCTGTGGTTTTCAGCCCTGACTTCTCCTTGGGGAAGGGGCAATGGGCCATGGTTCCTAGCATTGGTGTTCCTTGGCAGTGGGTTTGGCCTCAAGTCCTGGCCCCAGCATCTCCTTGGGTTAGGAGAGCTGGGCTTCCCAGCCCCTGGGGGTAGTTCTGGGGGGACTGCAGTAGTGGGGGCGATGGACAGTGGGGCTCCACCCTGTCCAGCACTGTTTGGGGTAGGTGGACTACTTACCCTGGCAATGTGGACAGCCTGTTCCCAGTTTGCTGGTAAGGCTGCCCCACTGTGGTCACTCTGAAATATAAGCGTCTCTCTATTCAGCTCCCTCCCTTTCCATGTTATGAAAAATAATCCCATTCCAGCCACATCCCATTTTTCTGACACAACCAAACTCTGACTTTGCTTTAACTTAGGATAAGAGGCAGCTGTTGGTCCTAGCTCTTACTGTATAAGAGGAGTTCTTGAACAAATGGACTCACAGATAGACAGATGCACAAATCTTTCATATATATCTATTTGAGTATAAGGCTCGCATTAACCTTTTGGATAGAGGAGTACATTTCTCTCAATAATGAACAGTTGTAAACTGATGGTTGCTTGAATAACATCCTGCTTTTGCATTTTGTTATGTTCACTTAGGGATTTGCTAGTTCTGTTAGGGACAGAGGAATAGCAAACCAGTCAGCTAATCCAGTAGTTCATCTCATCCAGGATACTGTCTCCAGCTGTAGCCAGATGCCACTGTCACTGAGTTCTATTTTCATTTTAATGTGTTAATAATTTGTAGCTCGCTTGTGTCTAAAGCAAAGTCATTCAGCAGAACGGACTATCAGTACAACAGAAGGCACTCAGGTATCCATGAGATGGTTCTGTGCAAGAATCTGACTAGAATAGCTTAATCGTCTGTTTCTGTTTCCATTGGGAGGAGGAAGTGGTGGGCCAAGGAACAGGATTCTGTGTGAGAATCAGATTATTCAACCGGGTCAAAAATGAAATCCCCCTGGTAGAATAGGTCATGAATGGAGATGATGGAAATGTTTTTGATACAGAGACTCAGCTAACTTGTAGAACAGATGGCACTTCTGTTGCTGGCTCAGAGAGTCAATCTTGCAGAGAAGAACGTATATAAAAGGAGTTATTGCAGGTGCTCAGAAAATAGAAAAACAAACCGTTAAAAAAAACTGAAGAAAGATGGTAGTGCCCAAATAGCCCTTCTCACCTATCCCAACAAAATCCACCATATTGCGCTCTCTGTCTTTCTGAGCGGCACTAGATCTCTTACAAAATTATAGCCGAGTACTGCTATTTAGGAGCTTGTTCCATGTTATGGGCTTGTTTTTTAATAACATCCAGCTACCAACAATATTAATAGAAGGTGGAGAAAGAAGGACCATCTTTATTAATACATTACTAAAGAAACTCCTCAAAAATGACAAGCTGAAGCAAATGTTTGATAAGGATACATCAGCAAAATTTAATACCAGCGTTAACAGCCATTATATAAACACAGTTTAATGAAAACAAAGAGTTTAATGACCATCCCCTCCCCTGCCTTCTCAGGCCCTAATTCTGTGTTGGGATCCATTAGGATGGACTTCTTTCAGTTTGCCAGGGGAGTTCTGAAACAGAGCTGGGGCTTAGTAAAACCACAAACATACCAAGGGGAGGGAAAATTGAAGAGTTGCATGATAGGAATAATTAGCACCTATTCTGTGTATCTGCCCGGCAACCTAACTTGGTTGCAGGGCTCCAAGCTAACAGGGCACAGTGCAGATTCAGAGCCTTGGACTGTAAGCCCTTCAGAATAGAGGCTCTGGGTCTGAATATACTTTGAAATTAAGTCAAATTTATTGAGGTGACACTTATCATCTGATTTGATAACATCAAAGAGGCATGTCCTCAATAAGCACAATTGCTTAATAGAGTGTATCTCCACTACCATGGCTACTATCTACTTTTAAAGCGATCTGCTGCCCATTTGAATTCTGTGGTAGGCTCCCAATGCTGGCTGAGATAAAAACATTGTTGTGGGTATTTCTGGTTAAGTGCTGTCAGCCTCCATGATGCACATGCCTCCTTCCTCTCTCCTGCAAGCAACAGCCAGCAATCATTTCTCACTCTTTTTCCCCCTAGTTATTTGTGTAGATGTAATAGCATGGCAAGGATGGACCCTGCTCAGCTGCACACTGCTGTGGCAAGCATTGAAAATACCTCATGCATTATTCTGCTGTTTATCAAAGGCCTCGCCAGGAGCCACCTACGCAAGGCAGAATGTGAGGAGGCAATGAACACAGATGTGCAGGATCCCATTGACTGGAGTAATTGGCACAGGCTGGTGATGGTCAGGCATGTTGACACAGTGGAATGCTGATTCTGATCTCAGGAAATAAATGCAGGCTGGTGGGACCGCATAGTTATGCAGCTATGGGAGGAGGACCCACTTTCCCCCACCTTGACGTGTAGCAATCCCAGAATAAGACCCACGCTGACAATTGAGAAGCGAGTAGCAATAGCCCTGTGGAAGCTTGTTACCAGTCTGTTGAGAATCAATTTGGAGTGGATAAACCTACAGTGGTGTCTGCTGTGATCCAAGTAGCCAGGGAAATCATTACTCTTCTGCTAGGAAAGGTAGCGACTCTGGGAAATGTGTAGGATATAGTTGATGGCTCTGCTACAATGGGATTCCCTAACTGTTTGTCTGGAAATGGATGACAGGGGAGGGATCATGTGAGGATTACCTGTTGTGTTCCCTCCTTCTGGGGCATCTGGTATTGGCCACAGTAGGCAGACAGGATACTGGGCTAGATGGACCATTGGTCTGACCATATGGCTGTTTTTATGTTCTTATGTAACTGTGGTGGGACAATAGATGGCACTTGTATCCCTATCTTGGCACCAGACCACCTTGCAATAGAGTACATAAACCACAAGGGGGTACATCTCAAAGGTGTTGCAGGCACTAGTGGATCACAAGGGCTGTTCCATTGACATCAATGGTGGGATGGTTGGGAAAGGTGAATGACTCACGTCTTTAGGAACTCAGGACTCTTCAGATAGCTACAAGATGGAACTTTTTTCTAAAACTGGAAAATGGTAAGGTGGTAAGGTGCCCTACTATGAAGTTTGGACTAAAACAGCCCCCCCACCCCCAAAAAAAAACCTTCTGAGAAGAGAGCTTTGTAGAGATGGGCAGGGAGGTTTGCTCCATCTCCTGGCATGTTAACAGACTTTTCCAGGAAGCAGCCGCTGTGTAGGAGGACTAGCTGCCACTATATCCAAATGATTAAGGGCAGATCAAAGATTAAACTCAATTACATTTAACCACTGTAGCATGATTACAAATGTGCACTCACAAGAGGTGTCCTCCCTGCCACTAGGGTCCGGCAACAATAGTGTAGCTATGTAGTTCAAATGTAGTATTTCAGTGTTTGCATAAGACTTATGATTATATTCATTATACAATGTATTGTGACAGAGTATATCCTGCCAGCCATCCTTTCTGAGCTTCATAAAGTAATGTCCCAATGCCATTGGTAAAGATGTATCAAGCAGAGTATCTTGTCCTTTATCGGTGTTAATGCAGGAACAGATCAGGTGAGTCCTTGTGACTCACTATGGTCACCCTCAGGATTGCTTTCTTTAAGATTAAAGAAGCTGCTACTATTACAATTTTTTTTCATAATACCAAAGACATTCTTGCACTCTTAGATTAAAGTATTTTGTACTGAAACTGCTTTTGCAAAAGCAACTATGTAACTGTTTCTTGTGTAAAGTGATGATGTAATTTTTGTGTGAGTAAAGAAGTTGGGTCCACCTTGTCTTGTCTTAATATCCTTGAACAAAAATGAAGCATTAAAAAAAAAAAAACCTTTTTTTTGAAGAGGAATAAAGCTGAAATAACAGGAAGAAGTAGTGCATTAGGATCAACAAAAGGCATGAGATTTAAATGGTCCATAGGTCCTTGTGCTGATTCCTTGTATGGCTAAATTTCACACTTCAAGATTAAAATCTTGCCCTTCCCTCCTCCCCCCATGAAGTGATCAAATTCCTATTGACTTCAGACTGAGTATTTCACGCTTGATGAATAAAGAGTGTAAATTACCTTATACTTGGTAATGCATCGAAATCTTCATTCTAACCAATGTTAAAACAATAGGAAAATGAGCAAAAAAAATAACACTTCACTTTTGGTTGAGCATTTTAATTACAATATTCAATTTTGAAAAATATCAACTGGCACCGTGGTCATTTCTAATTCAATAAGTTGTTAATGTAGTGAATAGGAAAAAAATTACGCTTTTGGCTTAAAGAAGCTTAATTGCTGAATGTGCCTTTCTGAACATCTTTAACAGTATTTATAGGGCATGTAGCCAAATGCCATACTGGTCAGAGATTTACTCTTTGTAACAGCAGTTTAACACTAGTGGCAAACAGCATGATTTCCCTGGTGCTTAGGTTGTATTACAGCATAAGTGATATGCAATGCACAGCTGGTTTCCTTGGTTTCTGTATAGTCATCCTACACTTTAAAGGGAACAAGCTATTGAAAAGAATGTTTTCAGTGCTTAAGTAAAAAGCAGCACAGGCAAAGTCAAAAGTGGGAATTACAAAAACGTTCAGTTCCAGCATTGTGTTAATAGTAAAAAATAAATTAGAAAATGGGACAGGTCAGATAGAAGGAGGTCACTCTGACTTGCTGCAACAAGGCATTAATAGAAAATATAGTCATTCTACTGCGATTCCATGTCACCTAAACATGTTTTATTTACATCTTGGCACCTATTACCATTTTCTAATAGCAATAATGAACTTGGAGCAGGAGTTTGTATTCTAACGATGCCCGAGAAGATTAGTTTATGGTGAGTATTTGAACACAAAGTGCAGCTTACAGATCATCATTGCTTTAACCTTTATTTTCCTCCCCCCTCCCCCACTGCATAGTTTAATCAATCAATAGCTACTCAGGAGACAGTGGATCAATGCATTTAAAACTGGTTAGCATGTCAGGAAGATGCAACCTCTATCAGTAATAAAATATTGAAAACACACTGGTAAAGATACAGATCACATAATGGAAAACAATATGATAAACAAGGAGACATATGCCTCCCTATGCCAAATAGCTGTGAACGGTTTGTTTTTTAAAAATAAGCAATATTCCCAACACTCACCATATTTCTTACCTGGCAACTCTAGATTTACACAGGTATAACACGAGAGGAATGCAACACAGCAGAACAACATCCTCAAGTTACAATAGATGAAAAAAAAAAGAGGCCAGAACAGAACATTGTTCACTACCCTCTGAGGTACTAAACACCACCTTCAAACTATACAGCCCCTCAACTCCCATTAAAAGTGTTTACCTGAGGAGCCCAGCACATTGGAGGATTGGCTCCAAAATCAGGAAAGCAAGAGTGACTGCTATGGGTTTTCTAAATCTTGTGTGAAGCTGGTACTTCATTTTCAAATCAGAGTGGCCACACATGGTTGTCAGAGTTTGCCGCTGGTGGGACACCAGATGCTGTGTTTACCTCTGCATCCACAGGTACAGCTCCTTGAAGGTTTCAATGGCTGCGGTTCACCATCTCCAGCCAGTGGGAGCTGGGGGAAAAAGGTGCCAAATTTTAACTGTATACCACCACTTCCCTCAGCTCCTATTGGCCGGGAATGGCAAACCCAGTGGCCACCGGAACCCACAAGCAGCCACACCAGTGGATGTGCAGGTGAATAGTTTCTGGTAGCCTGACAGTGTGAACCCTGAAGAAGCATGTGCAGGCCATTTATTGTCCACCCCTGACTTAGAGTTCTATAAATCTTTTCCTTATCCTCTTTGTTTATATACCCTATAATATAGCATACAACTTCCTGCTAGGATCTAATTCTGAGATTTTCTCCACTGTGGACATTTGCCAAATTCATTCTTAAAAGTTGCCCTATGTTGTCCATTCTTTGTCTTTTGACTTAATCTAGATTTAATACAAGTTACAAACTCCACGTTGAAGACAAACTAGTTTGAGCATTAGAATGTCCATACTGGGTCAGATCAATGGTTCATCTAGCCCAGTATCCTGTCTTCCAACAGTAGGCAATGCCAGGTGCTTCAGAGAGAATGAACATAGCAGATAATTATCAAGTGATCCATTCTTGATCAAGTTAGACTGATCTGTTCTCACAGATGACAGGAAACATTATGAACTTAAGGCACTGTCAAATTTTAACTGTATACCACTCTGAAATTACATGGAGCAACATACAGCTTGTGTAAAACTCCTCACTTGACTGAGCTTTTAGTTTTCCTCTGTATGAAAAGTAAGTAATTATTCTAGTAATGAGAGTTTTTCATTTACCTGAAAGTATTGAGAGGCACAAGTTTATAGGTTGCAATTTACAGATTTGGGCAAGCTTTCAGTTCATGTTCCTTTGTGCAAAGCATTTACAATTTTTTTTTAAACAAGGCAAATCTTAGCTTGCAGACTTAATGGAAAACATGAACCATCTGTGAATGTTACTTGCAGCTCATTTGCTTCATTGGCAAATATTAAACTGTGTTGTAAAGATCCAGTGGAATTATGGAAATGGGTTTTAACATTAAAATCAAAGTGCAATTAGAACATTTCACTGCATAATTGTTTGGCAGAATATGATATTAAGCAGAAGATACTCAGGTTGTTTCTTTAGATCTACATAAACTGTAAAGGGGTGTGTGTGTGTGTGTGTGTGTGTGTGTGTGTGTGTGTGTGTTTAAATGATCTACATAGTCATGAAGAGTTCATGCATTTTTATTTTCTTTTGTCACTGTTTCTTTTCAATCTATTATCTGCCTTTCCTCTACCCCAATATTAGCTGCAGCTTGTACAATTCAGTGTAGAAAAGACAGCAATAATTTCTTGCTTTTCTTTTGTGTATGTCCTTGTACAAAAGGTATAGCATATTTATTTTTAATTAGCACTTAGATAGACGTAAGAGAAAGTGGTTAATCACTGACATGGCCCAGAGTGTTTTGTAAGTAAACACCATATTGCAATAGACATGCAATTAATTACACAACATACCAATTAAACATGTTCAGAATATAAAAGAAAGATATAAAAAAGATATCAGAGATTCAGCACTGAAATCCCCAAACAATTAAAAACCACCACCACAGTCAACTGTTTTAAATAAATTACAAGTTTTTAAAAAGTTTTCAATCCTCTCTCAGGATCTAATTCTTTCCATGAACAACTTGCCCATTTTATAGGTGATCCCTAAGAGCTAGCTTCTGCCAGCCTTATTCACATTCTACCTCCTTAGGATTGAATTGACACAAGAGGATAATGTTATGAAGTAGTCATTCCCATGGTAGTGAATTTAAAAGCCAGGTCTGTCCAACCACTTTAGCATGTTCAACCACCAGTCCTGGTGTCATGTCCTTGTAACAGTATCCCTGGGTTTCTAGCTTAATGGGTTCTACATAAGGGAAAAATATTTCAATCCCACGAATGTTCTTTTTAAAAAATAAACTTTCAATTGATTTCTTCTTCCTGTCCTCTTTTTTTTTTTACATGACCACTCTTTCAAAGTGATCATTGTCTTTAAAATGGATTCCTGTGCTCATGAAATCTTCAAATATAGTGTAGCTAAAACATCACAGTGTAACTTCAGTTTCACACCAATTTCACACTGTTGTTTGAAAGCCCCCCGCCCTGGAATTACACGGCTGTTAGCAAAACAATTTTCATGAATTTCCCAACTTGAAAAGTTTTTGGGGGGAGAGGGAGAGGGAGAGGGAGAGGGAAGAATTATTGAAATGTAACATTTTGAACCAATAAATTTCTGTTTGTTGAAGTCAAAACAACTAATTTTTTGAAAAATTTAGTAAAGTTAAACCAAGAAAAAGGTGTAAGACAGGTAAAAGGTCAAAATGAAACATTTTTAAAACTGTAATCAAAATGCATTGACTCACATAAATTGCTTGTGTTTGTCAGCTCCCCAAAATGTTTGATTCATGACAGGAAAATATTTCTAATTCTGTAAAATTCTTGGGAGCTAGGAAAAGTGCTTCTGGGCCTTCCCTACAGGAACTGACTGGCTCAGGATCCATTGCAATAGATAACAGCACTGAGCTAGAGTTTTCTCTCACTCCCATAGGCTTCACATTAGTTTAATTGCATTGACTTCAGTTGAGTTACTCTTGATTTATCATGGTATGATAAGAGAACCAGGCTCATTCAGCCATTTGTTTTTAGTCTGCTGGTTTAAATCTTGACAATGACTGAATGTTGCTACCATCTCATGTCCTATGTGAAGAATCTCAGGAATTCATGGTGTTGGCTAAGCACCATCAGGCTGCCTAATTAACAATGAAAGGAATGGTATTTGTTCCAAAAGCTTCCATTAACTCTCAGTTCATTGATAAAACTCTGTGTCACAGATACTTCCACCTCACCTGGCTCTCAGTGGTATCTGCTTTGTCAGTCTCAACAGAAAGGCCACAAGGACTGAATGGGCTTGAAGACTGAACAACTTTTCTGTTTTACAGGGGGATGTATGTCATGGCAGGCTGAATTGGGGTTCATGGTTTGCACTGGTTGTTACTATGCTATTGCAGGTCACAGCGGAGCAGCCAAATTCAGGACTAACTGTTGAGAATTAGGATAGACTGGTGGATAGTCTATCATGAGATTACACTAAGCCAGTAACAAAAATCAAATTCTATCTCATCACACTGGTTAATAGGAAGTAAAAAATGCAGTCTCCTTAGGCATTCCAGCCCTTGACTCATGGCTCCATGATGGATGGATACCAAAAACCAATTTAATCCAATAGTATGTTCTTTTAATTTCAAGAGATCAACCACTTATATGAGTCAGATTTTACTAAAAAATCATGCTGATGCCAATCCTTCACTAAGTGGAGGTTTAACAATTAACAAAGAATTAATAATGGCTAATAGATCACACATATACACATAATTGTGAAGTCCTCAGATCAGCTTGGTAGCACAGATGAAACAGACTCCTGGTTTCTAAATTCTCTCTGTAAACTTACAAACAATTGGAAGGTCTTCAGTCTGTAGTTCAAAATTCTTCTATTAGCTATAAATCCATAGACCAGAGAATTAGAGCAAGAAAGAGGCACCATGAAGATAGCCCAGTGGTCCTTTATATCCTTTGCCCATATACCTGGAAATACACTGTCTCAAACAAACAACACGTATATCTCCTCTGCATGGAAAATTACAGGCCCAAGATGGCATCCAGGATCACATATTGAATGTCCTGACACACTTTGATGACAGCCATTACCCAATTCTTGCTGTGGAAAGTTATCTGGGAAGAATTACTTTCTTGTATGGCCCATTGTAGGAGCTAATTGTCATTGATGGGCTATCAATATTTAGCTCTCTGGCCTTATTCTCAATTTACTCTCAATTACAATGGGCGTTATCCATGAAGACAACACATATATAGAATAACTATACTTAGCCCATTTTCATAACTTTACATACCAAGACGATTCACGTGTATAAACCGGAAAATCATGCTTAAAATCATAACTTTTCCATTCACCCCTTACATGACATACTTTGTATAAGATTATTGCAATTGCATAACAGTGTTACTATTAGTGACATAAATAGTCATTTTCAATCATACAGCATCACACTGCGTTAGAAAGATTGCATTGCCACTGCCTGTGCTGAACTTGTACCAAGGGACTGCCAGTCTGGGAATTGTTCATCAGCTCTAAATATGCAGATCAAATAAAAACAATTTTCTAAAGATAAAGCTACAACTAAAAATCCCAGCAAGCATCATGCAAATGAATCCAGTTCTCAATAACATTTTCTGACTTCTTGCAACCATCAGGAGTACAGCGGAGGTCTTTATTATGTGACAAATCTGACGAAGCAGCAGGTGCCTAACTGAAGGAATGGCAACTTTTTTGAACACTTCTGGAGACTAATTGATGGAAGAGTTTATATTTGATAAGCCCAACAGGAGGGCTTGGATGTCATCTAGAAAATCACAAATTGTGTATCTTTTCCTACCAAATATTTATTTAGCAGGAGCTGTTACAGTGAGCAACTGAGTTAATCTGTCCCCCTAAGTATATAATTATGACTTTTCCAGATTTAATCTTAAATATCTGTATATCATTGTGAAGTCCAAGATTAGTTCAGATTTCTTCTGGGAGCCCATACTTCAATCTGTGTACACATTTAATCCACAGGGCAGATTTAACAGGGAGATGACTTCTTAGCTTGTAAATCCCCAGTGCGAAAGAGAGCGAGACAAAAGAAAGGACTAAAGCAACTTTGCAATATCAAGCTGGCACACAGCACTGATAAACTGTTGACATTGGCACAGCTCTGTTGTTTAGCTTTCAACAGTGTTAAAGTTTTGCTGCTACCATGGGGAAAACTAATAACATAACAAATGAAACTATTGTTCGGTTTCATTAAAAAGAAATCTGATAAGATGGGTAGAATTGAATTAGCCAATCTCAACAGAGTTCCGGCTTGTTGGCGCAAAAGGAATATTATCTCTAATAGAAAATGTCCCAGATAATTTTGGCTAGTCCAAGCAGCCATTCAGTACGAATCTTGTTTGCAGACACTGGCACAACTAATTGTGGGTCAGCAATATTTTGTTTTCTCTCCACAATGACTCTACAGCCAGTACTGGCAATGATGCTGAGTAGATCAATGTGATAAACTGATGGATCTTGATCGCTCTTGGCAAGATGGCCTGGCTTCCCCTCAATGAGGCTGATATTCCACTACTAATGCTCCTGTCAAGTAAACATTCCCTTAGACTCTGACAAGATGAATCTGTGCGGTAACCAAAAGCAGATGTGGTTTCTGGTAGAAGGAAACCAATTAGATTTTTTTTAAGAAAGAAATGCTACTTATATAATATAGACTTCCTTTTTTTTTTTTTTTTTTTTTGCCTGTAGGGTAGAAATGCCAGATACTGGAACACCAGCTATTTTAATTATATCTGTAATTGACATTAACGAAACAAACTGCAACAAAGATGTGATTTGAAGCAACATTAGATGGGCATGTAGCTTACTGCAATGATCCAACTTTCGGAGTGGGTGTTGCCGCCGATCGATTCAGATTCGGCCCATGCTAATACCTGTAAATCTACATTAACGTCATATGTCATAACAAGTGCAGGCTGCCCTACAATTCCACAGAGGAGGCTGTGAAGGCTAGAACTATAACAGATAAATTCATGGAGGTTTCCACATATGTCATAACAAGTGCAGGCTGCCCTACAATTCCACAGAGGAGGCTTTGAAGGCTAGAACTATAACAGATAAATTCATGGAGGTTAGGTCCATAAAAGGCTAATAACTGTGGGGTAGGAATGGTGTCCCTGGCCTCTGTTTGTCAGAGGTTGGAGATGGATGTCACGAGACAAATCGCTTGATCATTGTCTTCGGTCCACCCCCTCCAGGGCACTTGGTGCTGGCCACTGTCGGGAGACAGGGTACTGGGCTAGATGGACCTTTGGTCTGACCCAATATGGCCATTCTTATGTTCTTATTAGTACTCACAGTGATGCATGAGCAAGAGCATGAGCATGAGAAAAACTGGTTTTGCTGTTAGAATATAGGCTGAGTTTGTGTGGGTGACAGTTAATCTCTCCCCATCTTTTTCATGTAATACTATATGGGACCTGTGACGGGGTGAGGGGTGATTCCCAGGATGCTGACAAGGCCAATGCCACCCTTCTTTTTGCTCTCTGGGGCTTCTTGTCACCCTGTCCTACTGGGGCAGCTCCCTGGTCCCGTCCCCCCCGCCATGGCACAGAGCTGAGATTCATCTCCCCTTCCCTCCCCCAAGACACAGCACAGACACTGAAGCTCTTCAGGTTAAAGGAAAATTTAGTTTAGGGCCTAGCTTCCTGGGATACCGCTCCCCAGATGGGATCAAAACCCCAAGTTATTTAGGTAAGTCCCCTTTAACAATAAAAGGGGGAATGTACACACTAATTGCTCCCCCAGGTAACAGTTTTTCACACTGGGCTTGATAGAAAATAAAAGTGATTTTATTAAGTACAAGCAGTAGGATTTAAGTGACAGTAAGTGAGAACAGGCAGAGCAAAGTAGATTACAAACTCAAAATAACAGAAAATGCTTCGCTAATTTTACACTGAAGCCTCAGTACAAACTTGTTACAGATTCATTACAAACTCACCCTAAAACTGTTGCTTTCCCTGCCAAGCCTTCCAAACCAGGGCTGTTCTTCACCCTGGGGTCTTTGGTTTCTCCCCTACGGTGTGTCAGCCAAAGACAAAAGACTCCTACTTTCCCATTGTTTTTTCAAGATTCCCGTTTTTGCATGAGAAATCACCAGGCCAGTTGGGATGGATATGTGATTTCCCCAGACCAACCACTGCTACGACTTAAAGGACAAAGGAGATTATTTGACAGGTAGTAATCAAGACATTAAGGGTAACACCCAATGACAGCTTTCATTGACACTTAAAAACCATAAAGCATTCCACACTCCATATGTCTCATTTTACACAGAAGAATGATACATATACCAAAACAAGATAAACAGATCCAGCAGATTATGACATAAAGTTTGATAGGTTACATGAAGCAATTTGTCCAAAAGCAATTTTGAGTTATGTGCATTCGTGTCCACAAATCCATTTCATAAAGCACGGGTGGGGGGATCTGTCACAGGACCCAGTGAAGATAGACTCCCCCATTAGGGCTGAACAACATGGGAAAAGAAATATATTCCTAAAGTCTAATGCACTGTTCCTCTTTTTGATTCATTCCATCCCTTGCATTTTCTTTGTTTGATCTACAGGTGTTTTGCTTCCTCTGTTTATAAAGCTCTGTTGTGACTCTTTGCTGTAAGTCAATTCACCAGAAGTGTCTGTGTATTAGCTGAGATGTAAGTGCTAAAGTTCCATTATACATTTTGGGTGATTTAGCTTATTGAGCATTTCGTTTTTCATGTTCAGTTATGATAAAATCAAAAATTGAGGAAACAAAGGTAAATGACTGGGCGATAGAAAAGCTTTATGAAGTCAAGAAGACCTTGAAAGATGAAAAGATGGTGCTTCAGAGAAATTATGGATCGCCAACTGAGCCGTAGTCCAGAAATTGCCTGTGAGAAGAGAAAGACTGGAAAGAAGACAGAACAAGATCTTAGACTGGGGTGTCAAGCTCAGGGCTATCTATGGCTGGAGCATTGTCGCAATCCAGCCCAGGAGTCTTGGTGATCTGGGGCGTGTGTGTCCAACCCTAGTTCCCAGGCCCTGCTCTGCCATGACCCTGCCACGGTGAGTGCAGCAGTGCCCAATCCCTGCTGCCAGCATGTGTCAGGCCCCCTGGTAATCCCCAAGGCTACCTCCCTCAGGGAAAAGGGTGCAATGAGGGGAGGGGAGGGAAGGGTGATAATGGGAAGGAATGGGGCTTGAAGGGCACATATCCCTTGGCTGCTGAGACTCCTGGGCTGGATTGCAAAAATGCTCTGGCCATAGATTGCTCATAGGTTTTGAGTTTGAGGTCCCTGGTTTTAGGGACACTGAGTCTATGTTACTGAGGCTATGGCTAGACTACAAGCAGATTTTTCGAAAAAGTGAGCCACTTTTTCAAAAGAGAGTCTAGACGCTCTCTTTCGAAAAAACACAGTTTGCATTCAATAGCTCCTTTCTTTGAAAGAGTACTCGTAAATTCAGGTTTACCACAACCGAAAAAACTGCCCCGTTCTTTCGATTTACTTTAGAAAGAACGCAGCTGCAGTCTAGATGCAGAAGAAGTTTTTCGAAAAAAAAAAGGCTACTTTTTTCGAAAAAGGCCTGTAGTCTAGACACACCCTGAGAGACTGTACAGGCATCCATAAGAAGATCAATAGGCAACATTTGTTTAGCTTAATAATCATATCTTGTATAGATGGATTTTATATTACAACATTCCTGTGCAGTAGAACCTAGAGTCAAGCTAGGTTCTTAGGCTCAAACCATTAGGATACTTAGATGCCTAAATAAGGGATTTAGGAACCCACATCCCAGTTTTAGGCTCTACCACAATTCCCAAAGCTCACATCTTACTCCATAGTCACCTCAATTCACTCGGCATGTAAATTTTCATCATTAAAATTCTCTAGGTGTTTCTGCCTTTGGGTATGTGCCCAAGGCATCTCTCAAGGCATCAAGGTACCTACGTCCCTTCTAAGCCAGAAGAAAGTAGGGTATGAACTGATAGTCCTGCTCAGAGGCTGACCCATTCAAAATTTGAAAGAAGGAGTTGCCTACCTTATAAGCTTCAGCCTATGGGTTAGAGCACTCATCAGGGAGGTAGGAGACTAAGGCTATGTCTAAACTACAGAGCTTTTCCGGGATACCAAAGGTATCATGGAAAAGCTCTGCCACGTCCAAGGAACGTGTCTGCTTTTCTGAAAAAAAATTCAGAAAAGCAGACACGTTTTTTCGGCATCCCTGTAAATCTTGTTCTAGGAGGAAGAAGGGATGTTCTGAAAGAGGGTTTTTGTCAACATTTGGCCCCATGTCGACCCTGTGGGCCAAATGTCGGAAAAGCCTCTTTTGGAAGAAAAGTGGAAAAAGATATGCAAATTGTGAACTGCAATTTTTGTATCTTTTCCCAGCTTTTCCCTGCAGTGTAGACATAGCCTAAGGTTCAATTCCTTCCTCTGCCTGATGGGGAGAAAGGATTTGAATAGGGTTCTCCATCACATCTCAGGAGAGTGCTTGTGCTACTTTGTTATGAGCTGTGTGGAGTTTCTTCAATCTCTCCCGGTGAAGCTGATCCATTTTGGATGAATAATTAAGAGATGAATAGCTCCACCATCACCTCCTCCTGTGGCAGTTTTTGGGTAACAAAAGAGGTGCCTAACTCATTCCTAACAGGGGATCCTAACAGAGCTAGCCGCCTCCCTGAAGACTGGATTTAGTTGGGACCTAACTTGATGAGAGGGGTTAGGCTTCAAACACATCCCTCTTGTTGGCATCTCCCACTGGCTAGCTCAGGTGACTTCCCACCTATCAGGCTGGATGTTGACATATTCTGAAGTGCCTAACGCAAGCTTTGTGGAATAGTGTTGTTCCTGTGAGTTTCCTAGGTGCCTTAAAGTTAGGCCCTGAAGTGCTTAGCATCACAGTGCCGGACTCCCTTTAAGGACCAGAGCCTTTCCTTTTTACATGGCAGTAGTAATGCAAAAGAAGCTCCAAGCTAATTTTTGAGCTGGGTGACAGCTGTGTAATCCTGATGCCTGTGGATTACATTCTCATTTGCATCTAGGGAACTCTAATGGCATCTGCCTACACAGGTGGTGGCATAAATCAGCCCACAAAGTATGTTAGTGGTTATGATGATGAAGCCAGAAAGAAATGAAGTTGATTTTCAGAGGCTAAGTATGTTTACTGGGATCTAGTGAAGGAGTCTCAACTCCAATTCCTGGCTTTAATATTTTAGCCAAAAGTATTATACTTGGGTCCATCACTGTGTGTTTGTTTTTAGAGTGGGGAAACTAACTAGATGATTGGTTTACAACTTGGGCTATTGTAGATTTCAAAAAGATATACAATAGCTTTCCTGATTGTCCACTTGGACTTCTTAGGGTTTCTGATATGGTCATCACACTGCCTGATTCTCCACTGCCTTGTGAAGTGACTTACCCTAGTGCCAAAGGATTAGAAAATGTTATCAGATCTGAATGGCAGTCTCATACGCCTACTTCATACTCATGTTCATAACTATGCGTGAAAGTGAAGCAGTTCAGTGCTACATCTCTAACAAATGTGCAAATAATTCAATGCAATCTGAAAAACCTGATGCAAAATTGATATTGTTAAGGCCCAGTGTAATGGAGGGCGTAGGCTTCATCCACTATTTGGCAGTACAAAAATTAAGATCATCTCAGATGAGAAGGGACTATGGTATCTATTTAGTTCACTACAGACAATATAATTAGACTACGGAATGGGAATAAGGCATGGAAGGGACGCTAAAAATGGAGAGATGATAAAAATCACCAGATCTCACATAAAAATGGGATTGAAGGAAAGACCTTAGCTGCGTATTGGAGAATGATAATGTGCTACAGACAAAGGATATGCTTTTCTTGATAACTTTCTAGTTTCAAGAGAAGGTTTGTTGTATTTTTCCCCAGCATGCCTTTCTCATGGTGAACCTGTAAATTTGGCAAAGTCAAGTGGCTGCAGCCCTAATATAGCTATTTTGCAATGCTCTCCTGCATGTTGCATTTGCTTTTTCCTCTGTAAATATGTCTCGTGATTTCCCTATTATTCTTAGGGAGGCGATATATTCTTGCACCACAGAATCTGATTTGTTTTTTAAATTAAGCTGTAAAACAATACTGTGCCTACATGGACAAAAGGAACAACTTACAATACTTTTGAGGAAATGCATTGGCGTACCATAGAAACATAATCCTCCTGTGTGGAGGATAATCCAAAACACTATTAAAATGTTTAGCCCTTACATTTTTTGGAGGCATTTCTTTTTCACAAGGAAGTTTAGTGTGATCTAGGCTTAGATTGCTTGGATGTTGTCCATGGGGAACTAAAATGGCATCTTAGAACACAAACCAAACCCAATAACATATTGTTGAGTTAAACAAACAAACAAAAGCCTTCAAAAAAACAAAAGAAGCTCATGAAAATTAGTAGCACTTCTGCTGCCATAAATGTTGATGTGGCTCTCCACGATCACCCTTTGTTTTGATACAACGAAGGAGAATTGGTACAGAATATTCATATCAGTTGCTAGCTATCAGTTGCTTGCTAAGTACTTGTGCCATTATTAATTAGATACTTAAAGTTAGATTTTACAGCTCTACAAAGAATGAAATGATGAAAACAGAGAGAAATGTACTGATCGAGTGTTTATTTGACCTCTCTACTACTGGCCTAACCTTGGACTTTCTGGCATTCAAGTCATAATTAAAGCTTATTTCTGTGTCTCAAGCTTCTGATCATAGGATAGTGGGGCTAATGTGCGAGTAAGGTGAGTTGGATTTCACTGAGTTTGTGTAATAGACCGGTAGGTCTCAAGAATCTGAAAAAATAATAGCTTGACTGTAAAATATAGTCATTGGAAATGTCTGTAAGTATCTGCAATATGATATTCATTGACCGGGGTCACCATCTGATAAGAGCTATATAAATGTAGAGTTTCTGCCCAAAGAACCTACAATCTTGGTTAATGACAAAATGGACAAGGAGTTTTCAGTAACCTGACATTATTTCTCTGCTTTTCTCTGTGTGACTTAAGGTACATCTACACAGCAACATTATTTCAAAATAACTTAGTCCATGTCTACACAGCAGGCAGTTATTTTGAAATAATGTCGAAATACTGTCAAGCTGGAGGACTTCTTACTCTGACTCCTGTAACCCTCATTGCATATGAGGAGTAAGGGAAGTCAGAGGAAGAGTGCTCTTTTTCAAAATAAGTGCTTTGAAATAAGTGTGGACACTCTCAATTTCAAAATAAGCTATTTCGAAATAAGCTATGCAATTGACATAGCTCTATTTGCATAGCTTATTTCGAGTTAAGCCCTGCTGTGTAGACACACCCTTAGAAGGATATTTAACTCCATTTGACAAGGGGCACAAAGTGATTTACTTAATGTTTGTAAAGTAGTTTGACGTCATCAATTTTGGGGCATGTTGAGACTTGTTTTCACTTTTGAAAGAGGATATGCAAATTTGGCCTGAATTTGCATATCTTCTTCTGATCACATTTTGGAAAGTGGATCTTTGGAAAATGAAAGTAGTCTGGATGCATTTTTTTCAAAAATAATCCCTTTTTTGAAACCTCCTAAAAAAAAGGAGGTTTACGTGGTTTTTTCGAAAAAGGGTTTTTTTCCTGAAAAAAACGCATCCAGACTACTTTCATTTTCAAAAGATCCTATTTTGAAAATGCAATCAGAAGAAGATATGCAAATTCGCACCAATGTGCATATCCTCTTTCGAAAGTGAAAGCAAATCATGATGTGCCCCAAATGAAAATGTTTTATAAAAGCAAAGTACATATTCATATTTCAGATCACCAGGAAACTTCTAAATGGTTCCTACACTGCTTAGGTTTTTAAACAAATATTCACGTACTACTTAAATCCTTCCTAATAATACAAATAAAACTTAAGATCTTATTCCTAAAGGCACATTCCCCATCTTTCTGACGAGTCCAGTTCTTTTCTAAAATCAGAATTACAATTTTAAAAATGGACTTGCTGCAGTTTACAACTCTAAATATTTTGGAAGTGGTTTGTTGGATGTAAATAGGTCAGAAAATAGGGGCAAGTAGAAGTGGGGTAACTTGAATCAGACGTGGGTATATGACAGGAGCGTGACATACATACTGGTGGGGACAAAGTAATAGGAAAAGCATGCTTGGAGAGAATATAAAGCAGTCCTGTTCAAAGACAAAATACAGGGCATTAAAAATATTCAAAAGCAAGAGACTAGCAATTGAAACATGACATGGACATTAGCTAAACATTTAATAAGCTTGTATATAGATTGTTTCTTAAACATATATGATCGCTTGTTTTCCTGCAACACAGCTCTCTGTCTGTGCCATGAATGGAACTTATGTGCTTTCATGCACGTTACACCACTTTACTACTTATCAATACTTATTTCCTTCTTCCGATAATTTAATTTTGTGAGCTTAGTCCAAAGACTTGTAGGGTATGTCTATGGTGTAGTAAAATACCTGCATGGGGCCCATCCCAGCTGACTCTGGCTATGAGGCTGTAAAAATGCAGTGTTGACATCTGGGATCATGCCAGACACCATGACAGAATCTGAAATTCAGCCTGAGCCCAGATGTTTTCACTGCAATCTTGTAGCCCCACAGCCGAGTCCCATGACCTCGAGTTGGCTAACATGGGCCACTTGTGCATATTCTATGGCAGTGTAGACATAACCTTAGGGGTACGTCCTCCACTGTTACAGTTCAAGGTCCTTTCATTTATTTAATCAGGGACTAGGGAGGAGTTGCTAAAAGGGGGAATTCTATAATATAGATACCCGCCGATGGGCATGGCAAAGGGACCAATTGCCCTGAGTCCAAGCAATTCAAAAGGGCCCGGGACTCTCGGCCACTGCTCCTACAGCAGCACTGCTGGCTGGAGCCCCAGTCCCATTATACTGCTGCTGGAGCTCCAGACAGTGTGCTGTGGACAGCACTGCAAGGACTGGTGGGGGGAGTGAACCTACAGCTTTGCCCCTTCTGCTCGAAGCACCGCCCCTTCCGGGAGCATGGAACTGGGCTCTCCAGAGTCCAGCAATTCTGTTGGCCCCCTTAATGACACTTGATAATTAGTGTCCGGATCAAGCTGAATCTGATCTGTCTCAGCTGGGAGCTGCAGAATATCCAGCAGATTCCTATCTTTGTTGCTGGCCGTGTATTCTTCAGGTCTTTTTTATTTTTTTTAATGCAGCTACATGACTATAGAGGTTTTTGGAAATAATGGACGCATTCACAGAAAATTGAAAATTCAAGAGTTGATAGAAATCAGCTTACCTCTGAATCTCAAGGAAACCCAGCTGCTGTAGGATAATGCTTTGTACATTGTAAGATGCATCATCTTTTTGATAGGAAACAAGAGAAAGCTCCCAGTGGTGCATGACTGTTGTAACACTACTGAACTAGCAAAATTAATACACTAATATCCTGGACTAGCCCTGAGCACATGTCATCTCAAGAAATCTGTAGTCCAAGTAACTATTTCAATTCCGGTGCCATCTGCAATGTAGCAGAAAAACTTCTCCACAG
Source organism: Apalone spinifera (assembly GCA_030068395.1). NCBI lineage: Eukaryota > Metazoa > Chordata > Testudines > Trionychidae > Apalone > Apalone spinifera. The sequence goes on along the minus strand of JANRFK010001605.1, from coordinate 29,544,645 downwards.
CTGGTGATTAGTGGGTATGAAAGCACATTGATTTCCTGGAATAAGTATTTTTGTGCTGTATTTTTTGGGGGGTTGGTTAATATTAATAGGCAAATGAAAATTAGCATGGTGGTTGGCTGATCTGTTGCTTACTGGGTTAAATTCAGATCTTGTGAAAACAGAGTCCACTCTATTAAAAACCTCAGTCTCCCAGGGTGTGCATGTCAGCAGCACTGGCAGAATGTTGCATCTGGTATTTTGCAATAGCCAGTCCTTCACAAAATGTACCACAGAACAGCATTGTATGTGGGTCTCACTTTCACTGAGTGAACTGGTCCTTAGAGGACTTTTTGTCTTTCTTGAGTACACCCCTCAGCGTAGTGTCGTCTGCACCCAGAATTAGGTGTGTGTAACTGAGTCACTCAGGAGTGTGGATTTTTCATACCACTGTGCAGAGACAATTCATACCTGCTCATACTGGGGAACACCTTCCAGCCCCACCTCCTGGGCCCAGGTAGCTTATCCCGTCAATTCCTGGGGGTCTGGAACCATAGAAGCAGAAAGCATGTGTCTTTGGACCAGCCTCAGTGGGGGAGGGGAAAGGCTCACAACTCTAGTTACTCCCTGGAACTTCCATGCCTTCACAGACCCCTCAGTAGGACAAGGGCATGAGCAATGCCCCTAATGTGGGATGAGCAGAGAGAACCTGCTTCTGGTGCCTTCCCCAGAGACTCCCCACCTTGCACCTGCCCTGGGGTCATCATGTGCTCTGCTCCGAAGTTACCTATGGGGGTGGGCTCTGTCCTATGCTGCACCTCCTCCTTGGCACATTTCCAGCTTGCCTGGTTGCTCTCCTTGCCAGCCAGGCCCAGGCAGGGTGCGGAAAGTGCAGGACCAGAATCTGCTTCTCTTGCTAGCTGCAAGTGACCTCCCTGGGTTGCTGGCTCTCTGCAGCATGGCAGCTGCCTATGAGAAAGCCCAACTGTAGAGGTGGTGGAGGCCTGCTTCCTGCCCCAGCCTAGTGTCCAGGCTCATGTGGGGCACAAAGGGGGTGGGCTGCCACTGCCTCACGAGCTGGGCTCTTTCAGACAGCCACCAACGTGCACAGAGTCAGTGTGCCACCTGTATTAGCCACCATTCTCCAGTCCACACCACTGTACTGCCTTTAGGTCTGGGTGAAATCTAGATTTCTTTGGGTCTCCTTGTGTCTTTTTTTCTGTGGAAACAAATTTCCACAGCAGAATGCCTTTCTTAAGCATCTGGGAAGACTTGAAACTTAAGCATTCCTCAGATACCGGCATGTGCTCAAACCTTCATAAGCCTGCATGAAGACCAATTACTTAAATGAGGAAATGCTCAAGAAGCAGTTATGCAGATAAGGTCAGTAGTTAAGCACTATCTAGTGGTGAGTGACTGTGACTTCAGTGTTTGCTCTCCTAGAATGAGAGCCCTTCTGCTGAGGGATCACCAACACATGAAAAACAAACCGCCAAACAAATTAATTTCTCTTGATTACCTTTCCAATTCCCCTCTGCCCCCATAGCAAATTTGACATGGCTATCCTTTGCCGTATACACACAGCACAAGAAAAGTATCCCAGCCTCTGGAACTCAATTTGTAAGGAATCATGTTTTATGCTCTGGTGGGCCTTGATTCAATACCTGGTGTGCTGGCTGAGGTAGAAACCATTGCTCTGGCAGAAGATTCAGAGAGAGTCAAATGAAAAGAATGAGTGGGGATAAATTGCCTGTTTTGTATTTTGATAACAACACTGATTTGAAAGGGATTTTCAGCTTGGACTTGCTTAAAATGTGGATTATGATGTGAGTGTCCCAAGAGGATGAGTTGCAGGGGTGTCACTCAGACACAGTTCCTCCCTCTCCCCTTGCAGTCGTTACCAGAGCAGTGGAAGTAGCATGCTGTGTTCAGTCAAAGAAGAGGCCCTTTCCCATCCCTCCTCTGTTTGGCACTCTCACTATTTTCTGGCTCCAAACTCTGGTCTGGAGCAACAATGGGCAATAACCAGCCAATGGACTTGAAGCGGCTCACTAGTGTTAGCCCTAGTGAGCTGCCACAACTTTATACACCTGTGCCTCTGCAGGTGAGGATGCTTGTAGCTCCAGTTGGCTGCAGATCACTGTTCCCAGCCAATCGGAGTTGTAGGAGGCTGTGTCCCGGTCTGCGCCGCTTCCTGCAGCTCCCATTGGCCAGGAACGGTGATGGTGACTAACTGGAGCTGCAAGCACCCATGCCTGCTGAGGTGCAGTAAATGAAGCAGCATTGGCCTGCCAGGGACTAACCCTGGTGAACTACTTGGTTGGTTCTGGCTTCTTGGCCCAGTGCCAGAATCTGGGTAGCAAAGGTAGTTTAGTGCCACCTGGCCACATAGAGGAGGCCTGCTAGTAATGGAAATAGGGGCATCTTCCCCCTCTCTGCACCTGTATTTCCTGGGTTTGCAATAGCATCAAGAGCTGCCTTGAGCCTCCATTACCGCTGCTGACTTGGCTATTCATGAGAAGGTGATTTAGACAGTGTGTAATGATCCCGTTGTGCCCAACTGCCTCCCACCTCAGTGGAAAGGCAGTGGGGGAAAGGAGAGCTGTCTCCCTCAACTTGCTGCTCCATCTCCCTTTTGCAGCCAACGGTAGGTACAAGAAGGAGCACTCTCCCCAGATTAATGCAGAACTCCAGAGAGTCTTCTTTTTTTTGGCTCCAGCCATTGGTGGCACCATCTCCCACCTCCCTAATACCTAAGGAGTCCTGCTGGGAATGAAAATACAACTCTCTCTGTGTTTCCTCATTGGTTTTTACAGGAGATATGAAGGTCTCTTGACCATCGCGCTAAAAATTATTTGGAATGAAAACAGTCATTAACTGAATGGACACAGAGGCATCCCCTAACCTGTGAACTAACAATAGCACCATTATTGTAAACATTTTGGCTGAATGCTCCTTCCAGAGCTGTGCACGTGTGTGTTGTGGCACCCTGCTAATGCATGTGACTGGTACACAAAACTGTCAGCCCAAAAGTAAACCTGACAAGACCACCAAGCAGAGTATTCCCCTCTCAATGATTCATTTGTCATCTAACGTGTCATCTACTTGTAAATATGTACATAAAAAAATACCAACCCATTAACACGTAACACCAAGTTGACATCATCCCTTTAATATTTAGCATTCACCCTGTGCTTTGCATATGCAGAGACTCTGTACAGACTCTTCACTTCTTAGCAGCCCTGCTGACCTTAGTGTTTTCTAGATTCAAGAGCAAACTTCCAAAGACAGAATTCAGACAAAGAATAGATTAAGGAAAAACAGAATCCGAGAGGAAAAAACATCTCTGGGGCAGAGCATAGTGCGTGTCTTTCACCTGTGGGTCACGCTACATTCTCTTCCTCACAAAGTGGAAGCTACTCCTGAAGAAAACAGACTCTTAGAAAATGTAAAGGGGGACCTGTCTGGGCCAGTTTGATAGATAGCTGAACTGCAGCATTTGCATAGCTATATGCATCACCATTTGGCATCTCGGTGTTCATCAGAGTCTCTGTCTGCAGCAGTCAGATCCGCATGTTACAGGCTCAGGTTTAGCCTCAGGGAGAGGTGTAACTCCAATGTCACAGTGGGAGTTACATCTGGACAGGTGAGGCCAGAATTGGCACAGAGATTTGCACTTGATATTCATTTTATCTGAAATGGGACCCTAAGTTGTACGCGCCACTTCTGTTAGTTTCAATGGTGTGTGGAAACATAGGGCACAATTCAGCCCTGATGGCATAACGCTGTGGGGGGAAATGGAAATGTAACTGTGCTGTTTCTCTTTGACTGCTTAGCTTATCTAAAACTGCAGGATGCATTATCATCTCTCACTCACTATTCCTCTGTTAAAACAGTTTGTAAAGGCCCAAATACGCATTCTCTGCCTGCAGTACCATGGCTGTATCCTTGGTTGCCTTAGTGCTAACTATGTGACCGTACTAATAATAAACAGTTTTTTAGCTGAATGCACTGCTTGTGGTGCAGGGACCTGTCTGGGCCAGTTTGATTCACTTTACCTTATTGCACCAAAGATTAAATCATGTCACTTCTATCTGTAGTTCCATGTGGTTGATTTGCGGGAAATGTCTAACTGGTGAAAAGGTAACACAAGATTGATTATGATACCATTGCTGAGACTGTAATGACTTATGACTCTTATGAGTCATGAGTCTTATGACTTCCAGCTCCATCACTGTACTGATGTCAAGCTGCTTTGAAATGAACGTAGTTTGGAATCCAGTGTAACACATGCCATGTGATTTTCCAGAATTGAAAAGGTGGGAGTAGGAAGAAGTTATATGCAAAGGAACCAAGAAAAGAAATCCCCATTTCTTTACTGCTCTTTCTGTGATATAAAAAATTGTCCACATACTTACTCAGCTATTTCATAACAGCATACAGAGGAATACATTTCCTAGAGTCTGTGGTGACTGGTGCTCTGCAAATCCATAAAGTAGACAAAATTGAAATCTGAAATTCTGACTCATTCAGCATTAAAGAGGAGGTTTTCTGCCTGCTGCCTTACATTAATTTCTCATTTGTGATAGATAAAATCCCATGATGGAGCAGTGAAGGCTGGAAGAAGTCAGAAAAGTCAGTAGTGTAGTTGCTTGTGACAATCTTCTTTGTTTTCAGGTGCATATTAGTCCACATTTTCAAACGTAACCAGTGATTTCAGATACTCTAATTCAGGCCCTAAAATCAATGGTCAGTTCTAAAAGTATTGACTATACTGTGTACCCATTGCATACATTATAGTAGCTCACCAAATCCACATCCGAGTCTTCATTGAGCAAAGTGCTGCAAACACACACAAGAGATAAACTGTGTAATCTAAGCAGACAAGACCAGCGTAGCAAGGGAGAAAGAGGCAGAGAGGAGTGAAGTGACTTGACTAAGGTCACAGCACAGTTAAGTGGCAGGGCTAGGAATAGAACTCAACTCTCCCAACTCTTAGTACTGTGCCTCATTTATTAAATCATATTGGATCACTTGATGTGACACATGCCTCTTGTGACTAATTACATTTATCAGGCACCTTTGACTGGCTTCCTCTCTGCACTCTGCCAATTAATGTCAAATTTTCCTCTCCCACTCCTCTCTCCCCCCAGACCTTTCAGGGAAATGCTTCCTCTTTCCCTTTTGCCAATGCTCTGAAGCAGAGGACAGACAATGCTCAGTCCTGGACTAAAGAGCAGCTTAAGATCAGATATTTCACAACCATGGGAGGCTAGAAGTGAAATCTGTAAATCATGCAAGAAGCTAGGAGTGTCCCTTTTCAGTGGAATACAATTTTCATTCATCATGATAAGCTTTGCAAGATGACTTCTGGTGCAGACCCTTCTGCCCCATGTCTTGCCCCATCTGGGAGCACAGAGCCAGCCCCACCCCAGCAGCTTGCCCAGGGGCCCGCGGAGGCTGTCGGTGCCCCTCCTCTGGTGTGACAGGATAAAGTTAAGCACTAGGAGTCTCTCTTTCTGTGCAAGTGCAATGCCCTCTGTATGCTGGTAGGGTATGAAAAGAGCAATGATCATATATGCCTGGACCGGCTCTCAAGTGTCATCCTCCCAGTACAGTAGCTGCTTATTGCCTTTTTAATGTTCAGTTTTGTTTGTAGGCAAGGATAAGTTGGTGGCCGCTTATCTGCACTTTCAGGATCAGATTCCCCTGCAATCCTTGTCCGGTCAATTACTTTTTACCCTGAGCTTGCATTTACTGCACTCCACATTGGCAATGTGTAACATGAACATCAGCACTGCACAAAAATGAAATAAATGTAAAACTTGGCCTTCTGTAACAAGAAGCCTTTCTTTGGATGAGGGCCTGGTAGATATTGATGTGCCAGAAGGTGGGTGTCTCTCAACAAAGCTTGCTTTTGACCTCTGGGCACTCACAAACTTGTTGAAGCTATTCGGTGAGGTTGCCACCTTCCATTCAGGCTAAATGCAGGTAGCAATGATGTTTAGTGTTAGTTGAAATAACAGAAGCTTCTACCCCAAAGACTAGACTGAGGGCAAGTGCAAGTGATGTGACTTTATTTTGATTGTAGCTGTGTGTGCGTGAGTGTGTATGTGTGTGTGTGAGAGAGAAAGAGAGAGAGAGAATCAGAAGCCATCAGAAAGCCAAGGAGATGACAAGAGGATCACTTGTAATGTGACCCTGTAAGAAAGGAAACTGTTCCTTGTGGATTGTTACTGTGTGCATTCTTTATAAATAAACATAGAATCATAGGGCTGGAAGAGACCTCAGGAGGTCATCGAGTCCAGCCCCCTGCCCAAGGCAGGACCAATCCCAACTAAATCAATCCAACCAAGGTTTTGTCAAGCCGAGATTTAAAAACCTTTATGGGTGGAGATTCCACCACTTCCTTAAGTAACCCATTCCAGTACTTCACCACACTCCTCAACGTGGTTGACTCTGTCTGCAGTTTCTTCTAATGGAAGCAAGGCCCTGCCCAAGCTTAAAAACAAAGTCACAATATTCATCAAAGATCATTCAGATGTTTTGATCAAATTTCAGCCAGGTTGTAATTGGATCTTCCTGTTTGTACCCATAATTATCCACAAGTGGAATCTAGGACACACAGATAAGGGCATTAGGTATTTGTATATCTTAAATCACACTTTCAAATAATTGTAGGATTAAAAATATTCAGATAGTGGCCATCTGGAAATTTGGCCCTAAGCCTATATAACTGGCTTGGGTGTGCAGTAACATAATTGAAGGCTAGATGCATACAGGGCACTTAGTGGTGCAGTGTCAAATGGTCAGTATGCAAGTCACTTAATGGTAACCAGAGCCCTACATAGGCACCCAAGCTTCCTATACAATGTAAGGTGCTTAAGAATAAGATTCACAAAAGCTCTCAAACTGAGAGGGGAGCCTCTTTCACTAGCCAATAGAAAATGTTGACAACATTGCTGGGTCCTAAGTCTTGCCCCTCAAAGAGAGTTAAGTGCTTAAATACGGGTCAGAGGAAGGCACCTTTTGCTGCTCAGAGTTCATGGCACTGAACACCTCTCCTGGAACTTTTGCAAATCCTCCTCCCTCCAAACAAGCAGAAATGGAGGAGGAAGTGGTGGTGTTGAGCCGGAAAGGCAGACATGATGGTAACTATAACTCAGTGGTGAGAGTATTCACCTGGGAGCAGGGAACCCAGTATCCAGGCCTCCTCCTGTCCACAATTCTGTAATGAAATATGTTTTGCAGGCAAGACTGAAAACAACCTGCCCCAACATAGCGCACCACCACTAGTGTGTTGTGTATTGTCGGGGGATGGGACGGAAGAACATTCTGAGTATGTCTACACGCACTACAACATTAGGTCAAATTTGTCAGATTTATGTAAAGGGCGGTTTGGGTAAATATTGTCAGCATCCCATGAAGCACTTCCCTCCTGCCTCCTTCCCTCCTTGAAAGCAATGGCAAACAACCACTTTACAACTTTTTCCCTGGATTAGCCATGCAGATGCCATAGAATGGCAAGCATGGACACCACTCTGTTGTATACTGCTGTTGTGAGCATTGCAGACATCTTGCATGCTATTCTGCAATGTTTTGCAGAGCCTCTTCAGGAGCCGTTGCATGGAAGAACGCGAGGAGACCACACACATAGATGTGCAGGAGCCAATTGAATGGAGCAATTTGCATCTGCTGGTGGCAGTCAGGCATGTTGACACACTAGAACACTGATTCAGGTCCGAAGAAACAAGCACAGACTGGCGAAGCCACATAGTTATGTGGATATGGGATGAGGATGAGTGGCTGTGGAACTTGTGCATGCGTAAGGCCACTTCCATGGAATTTTGTGAATTGTTTTCCGTGGCCCTGACACACAGCAATACCAGAATGAGACCCACTGTGACAAATGAGAAGTGAGAGACAATAGTCCTGTGGAAGATTACAATACCAGATTGCTACCAGTCAGACAGGAATCAATTTGGAGTGGGTAAATCAATAGTGGGGATTGCTGTGATTCAAGTAGCCCTGATGGGCACCCCTAACTGTGGTGGGGTGATAGATGGAACACACATCCTTATCTTGGCACCAGACCACCTTGTGAAAGAGTATATAAACCACAATTGGTACTTCTCAATGGTGTTGCAAGCACTGGTGACCACAAGTGCTGTTTCATCAACATCAATATGGGATGGTTGGGAAAGACACAAGACATGCGTATTTTAAAGAACTCCAGTCTCTTCAGAAAGCCACAGGAAGTCACTTTCTTCCCAGACCAGAGAATTACTCTTGGTGATGTTGAAATGTCAAAAATTATCCTTGGAGACCCAGCACACCCCTTGGTCCTATGGCTCATGGAGCCGTACACAGGCAGCCTGGACAGCAGTAAGGAACAGTTCAATAATAGAGCTATGCCAGTGCAGAATGGTGGTAGAATGTGCTTTTGGGGCTTTTAAACAATGGTGGGCAACCTGTGGCCCATCAGGGTTCTATGTTTGGCCCACAAGACATTTTGTTTACTGTTGCCCATGAGCAGGGTTGCCAGACTCTTCTGGTTTCCGTCTGCATGGGTTGTTTTCCTACCAATATTACTAAAGTGACATGCATGTAAAGCAAGGACATGTGGAATAAGGCCCATGCTGATTGCACACAATGTTGACTGTGAGAATCATGTACTCCCTCTGCATCCAATCTAAGCACTGCTGTGGTTCAATAAGCCCACCCCACAAATTCTAGGTACACAAACACAGTTAGCAAAAGTACCCTATCCTGGGAGACTGCCTTGGTTATGACCTCAGCAAAAGGAATATTCTCATTGGTCTTGCTGCTTGCTGTGTGCTCTATAATATCTGAGTTCTGGGTCTAACGCAGGGCAGGGAAAGACAAGGCCGCATAGCTTATTGCAATCTCTGTGTCGCAATCAAAGCTGTGGGAAGAACAGTCTTCTCATCCATGAACTATCCTCTGGAATTGAGGGCCATGGTTCCTGGAGCTTCCACTCCGCATTCTAGGATGTGTAGGAGAAGAGGATATGGAACACGGTTCATCATTCGGTACAGAGGGAGTTTGGTCTAGCGTCTCAACATGTCTGCTTGCCCCCCATAAGCCTCAACATCTCATGCATGTTATTTTCCTGTCCCCTGTATGCTATTTTCCTGTATTCATTATCCTCTTGTTCTTGGGGCATGCCCTCCGACAATGTGTGCCTCCATGAATTGAGCTGTGCTCTTTCAGCCTGGGAGGCTTGCATTAGCTTGTAAAACATGTTGTCTGTTATCCATTTCGTGTGTGTGTGTGCCTTCTAACCTGTGATATCTTTATTTCTGTAGTGGGGGCGGGTCCTACAAACAAGGTTGCAGCTCCAAGTAAAAAAAAAAAAAACCCACAAGGGTTGCCTTACAAGGAAACATCATTGAAAACAGAAGATTTGCCTCGCTTGTCTTCAATGCCTGAGTTCCATTATTTTCCCGTGGCGCTGAAGGAGTGCCTGGAGTAGCCTTTCTCCCCTGTGTAGTGTTAGCATAGGTGTCAGCATTTCTTCTGCTAGTTTAGATCTCTGCCTGATTCTTCTCTCAAAACAGCAGTCAGACCCAGTGTCTCCAGCATGCTCCGTCTTGGAACACAATTGTGGTTCAGGGCATTATGGTCAGTGGCTGGTGAGCTTGCTATGCTGACCAAACAGGAAGTGAAATTTGAAAGTTCCCAGAACCTTTCCTGTGCACCTGACTGAAGTACAGTGCAGTTTAAACTATTGTCCAGAGTGGTTGCATTGGAGCAATCTGGGACACCTCCCAGAGGCCAATACCATCAAATTTCACAGTGCTGGGCCTACGCTACCCCAAATTTTACCCAGGAAAGTTGACTTTAGTGCTATGCTTCTCATCAAGGTGAAGTACAGCTATTGATTTTAAAAGCCCTTTAGGTCCTCAGAAGGGGCTTGGTGGTGTAGCGTAGACACATTCATTATAAAATCAACCTAATATGGTTTATTTCAACCTAAAATCATAGTGTAGACCAGCCCTCCAATGTAAATCCCCTCTGTACATCAGGCAGGGAAGGAAATTGAACCAACATCCTGGGACAGTGCTCTGACTATAGGGTTAAGGTTATAAGATAGGTGGCAGCACCACCAGTTCCTCCTGTTTAAGCATTGTTTGTAGATGCTTAACAGCTTCTGGGAATACCTGTTGGATTGGGCCCTGCAGGTAAGAGAGTCAAGCTGTGAGCTGGAACTCAGAACTGAGGGGTTGGGACGTGTGTGTGTGTGTGTGTGTGTGTGTGTGTGTGTGTGTGTGTGTACTGTGCGTGGTCCCTAGTATATATTTAGGCACTTTTAGGAAATTTTACCAGAGGAAATGTAGGTGTCATGAGTATTTAAATGCTCACAGAGTTAAATTGTAGTTTTGAGGATCTAAATGTTGGATATGGAAGCTCTAGATTTTGAATTTAGTCATTTCAATCCTCATGAGGACCAGCTCTATTCCTGAGATACCTAAATTACCTGACCTGAGCTCTAAAATAATTGTAAGCACAAAACCACACTGACGAATATTTGTGTCTGCAGTTTGTTGATGCTAAAAACTGATGCCCTTATTTTAGAATTTTTTAAAGTACCATATCGATTCAGTAGGAAAATGGTATTTGTTCTTTTTAAAAGTCCCCGTGGGCAATCTACTATATATTTGACAGTGTCTGTCTGTCTCTATCTGTTCAAGAATTCCTCCTAAACTATTAGAGCTAGGACCACCAAATTCGGTATACAGCCTCCTTTTATCATAACACAAAGAAAGGTAAAGGTTTGGTTGTGCCAGGAAAATGGAATGTGCATGGAATGGGATTGCTTCTCAGAAAACCATACAGAAAAGTGACAGAATCACCAGTTAGGTGAAAGTGGGTTGCTGGTGCACCTCTCCCTATTCAGGGATTGTCTCAGCCTTGAGCCTTCCTCCTCCCCCCGCGACTCATACAGGAACATTGCTGGCTATTCCCCTGTGTCAGGGAGTGAAGGCAAAGTGCACAATTTGCTGCATTCCTCATTCTGGCTGGAGAGTGCAGGGGACTGAAACTGGACCTGTCCCAGCTGGGAGACATGCCCCCTTCCCCAGCTGTGTCTACTGGAGATGCAGAGGCCATGGAGAGGTGTTTCTTACCTGGCCCCAGTCTGCTGTGTGAGAGAAGGCTGATGTAGTCCTCTTTCTCTGGGGCAGCCTGCATACTGAAACCGTCACTCCCATCCCCATCCCAGAGCAATAATTTGAATGATGCATGTAGAGATGTTCATTTTATTTTCTAAAAATATAAAAATTGAATTAAGGACCAGAGCAACGCCGGGTGAATCTTCTAATTTACATATAAAGTTTGAAGTTGCTGTTGTTTAAAATGTTTTCTAATACCTATCTATGTCATTTTAAAAAAGGCTTTTATACAGTTTCCTTCTCTTGACAATATTGTGTTAGGCTATGTCTACACTAGCCCCCTAGTTCGAACTAGGGAGGCTAATGTAGGCATTCGAAGTTGTAAATTTAAATATCCCGGGCTTTATTTGCATCTTCCCATCCGGGCACCATTTTTAAATCCCCCTAGTCCGAACTAACTGCCTGCGGCTATACACGGTAGTCAAACATTAACTCGAACTAAGTCCTTAGTTTGAGTTAACTGTTACACCTCATTCCACGAACTAAGGACTTAGTTCAAGTTAACGTTTGACTGCCGCGTGTAGCCATGGGCAGTTAGTTCGGACTAGGGGGATTTAAAAATGGCACCCGGACGGGAAGATGCAAATAAAGCCCGGGATATTTAAATCCCAGGCTTCATTTGCAACTTCGAATGCCTACATTAGCCTCCCTAGTTCGAACTAGGGGGCTAGTGTAGACATACCTTTAGTAAGTTAATGTGATGATAAAAAGTGTGTGTGTGAAGTGAACAGAGGTTGAATCAGATAACTCTCTATATAATTGTTCAGTTCGTATGACTGTCAGTCTGCAAACCTGGTGTATATTGTTAATTTTTGTTAATTTAAGGAAAACTTAATGTCCTCAGAAGAATATATTAGTAAAAAAAAACTTGTGTTTTTACTGGGTGTGATCCAACCATTATATCCTACTAAAGAAATTGGAGCAAATATGGTATTGGAAAAATAATTTAAGTTGACATTAATGCTGTCCAACTGAAGTATATTTAAAGCCAGCCACAGGGAAAAAATATTTTAAAGTATTGACTTAAACCAATAAGAGCAATGAATGCAAAGCAAAGATACAAAATCTTTGGACAATTAACATTCTTTTGTTCAACATCCTTATTGTCTAGGACTTTCCAGGATCTAAATAGAAAGTGAGCTATAATACTTAGGCACACCATGGTGAGACATTTAGAGGAGACTATTTGCTTGAGTTTGCAAACTGTTGCATAGATTTTCCATATCCACCTTGGAAACAGGCAAGGATCTCTTCTAATTCAATATTTAACCCAGACTCCATGATCTAATTTGGATTCCTCCCTATCCAACATGCTTCTTTGCCCTGCCTGAGGACATTTTCAGCTTTCATCTAGACCCATTGCTTTTTGCTACTCTTGTATCTGATTTAATCCTTAAATACCTGCCCATTTCAATGCCAACCTCTTCTTCACTCATTGCTGGTTTCTTCTGCCTTTTTAAATATGGTCACAATAGTCTACAGAGATAAGGCCATCTCACTACACGCTGAGTTAACCCAGTTCCTTCCATGCTAGAGGACAGCATGTTCTGATCAGAAGGTCCACAGTTAGAAGTAGCAAGATCAGAAGTAACAGGAAGCCCCAGCTCACTTTGTTAGTTCCATTTTGAAAGAGGGGTATACTGAATAGCAAAACGGTCTGGATATGACTAATTTGTCTGAATGTGAACAGAATTCCAGTTTAGTTTTTAGAGAAAGCAGTTCTTGTTTTGATCAGCCAGTTCACTTATCCACAGTAAAAACAAATTTCTAATCATCAATAATTGGCTCTATGCAACATGTTGCTGCAAATGAATTCTCCCATCAGGTCACTATAGTTAATACACCTGCACTATGTGCCTGCTATAGTAGTATCAAAGGCTACTTATTGTAACAAGTTTCCCAGTTTATTACCAGGAAAAGGGAAAAAGGCAGAAAAGAAATATAAACAAATTCTGTGTCTGGCGAGATGAATTTTTGTGAAAATAAAGCCAATTGGAGTCATGGGTGATAAAAATCCAGGCTGCAACTTTGTAAATGTCTCCTCCTGGGGGATCATTCATGCATCTGTAAAGCTATTTATTTAGCATTTGCATTACCTGCATTTCCACCTCTGGGGACCAGTATTTTGTAGTTCTCTCCAGAAACTCTGCCATAACTTATAACTCCGTCTTGCATGGCTACAGCACTTCCAAGCGTTGGCTCTGTAATCACCTGTCACTTCAGTTACTTATTCTAATCACGGACACTATTTGAAAACAATTTACTATAAACCTCAGCTGGGTAGCTTAACTACTTCATTTGAAGGCCTGATTCATACTAAAACTGTTCTACTTTCTTGCAAAAGAGAGAGAGAGAGAGAAATAACATCCTATATCTGTTTGCCTTAGTAAATGTAACACTTTGACAGTGGGTCCTGTTTTTATGATGAAAGATGCTAGGAAATTGAGTTCAGGGAATTGAAGACACAGTTCAAAAGTTTCAAAACCTGGAATTCTCGCTTTGCTGAAGAAGAATAATGAGGCAGAATAGCCACAACTTCTGGAATAGTCTCACTCTATTGAATTGCATCAGCTTTAGACAACTGGATTTGAACTGCGACACGTGAAACAGAATGTTGTAAATAGTACGGCTGTATGAACTGTGCAATGTCTCTGTTCTGGGTGCCCCTCCATAGAAACCCTTTAAGCTTAGATCTCAATGCAAGTCCCTTTCTTACTAATAAAAATTAATTGTAATAATTTTGAAGATCAGCATTATTCCCCATTATGGAGAAAAGAGCTACCTGAACTTGAATTCTGAACTCATTGATCCTGACGTATCTTTTCCTCATAGATTCTTAATCTATCATAATCCATCTACTTCAGCTTAATAGATTTACTTGACCCTGCTTCAGAATAGAGGGCTGCTCTGGATGACCTCTCCAGCTCCCTTCCAGCCCTATGGTTCTGTGATCTATGAAAAACTGAGGTGTTGGTACTGGGAACAGATGACCTAGTGTTCAGAACTCCTTTGAAGTTCATGTGTGTGTTCTAATTTTTACACTGTTTTATCATTTCTAGTCTAATGGAGACAAGCAGATGGATTAAAAGACCCCTAGACAAATTGTTTGAACTTCACTGCTGTAGCTGGGAAAACAGTTTGGCCTATAGCATTTCCAATCTAACTCAAATCAGGAGCAATTAGGGAGCTCACAAGAATGCTAGTATTTGCAAGATATCCTATGTAACACAGGAAGTGAGGAGAAATTTGGACAACTTTGTTTCCTTAAAAATGGACCTGGGTCCATTTTCATAAGTTACACACAGCATCAGGATAACTATATTGATAAATAGCAGTAGACTCATGAGGGCTCAGTTATGAGGGAAGGGTGTCTGTGTTCTGAAAGGGCTAGGATAAGATGTAGTCAGGATGGTTGGGATGGTGGTGGAGTTGATGGTGCCTTCCCTGAAGATCAAGCCAAGGAGAAGAGAGATACTTTGTGTATAATTTGATTTTGCCTGAGCCTATTGGGAGGGAATGTGTGTGAATGATCATGTTGCTTTGCTGTCCAGTTCATGCATCTTCCAAAATAAGTGCATCCTACCACCTGAACTGCATGGACTTCTGTGGCACCCCTTCTACAGAAGGAAGATTGGATTGTATCTGGCTTACTGATATATGACTGCTATTTCCCCAGGGCCCAGGATCTCATTTTTATCTGCAAAAGCAGCCAAGACCTCAGGGAAATTTTCCCCATCATATTTTCCACATGTTGCTTCTTTCCTCCAAGATGAATGGGGTCATGCAACCCATATAGCACTCATCTCAGTTGGGGAAAAGAAAGACAGTACAATTTTAGAAAGGGCAATGTGAACAGCTCAGAAGCCACAGTAGAGGGCTCAGGAGAACTTTCCAAAGAGTCTTTGATGAAAGCATGTGCCTGAATGTACCGTGTACACTTTGACTTACTTACACTACTGCTACATGGCCACATCAGTGTAGCGTCAATGGCTGAAAACTTCAGCATCTGACGAAGTGGGTCTTTGCCCTCGAAAGCTTATGCTCCAATAAATCTGTTAGTCTATAAGGTGCCACAGGACTTCTTGTTATTTATGAAAACATCAGAGATGTATTCAGTCTGGGTGTAACCCCTTAGAACCTGCACAGTACTTTCCCCCAAATATCTGAATATGTTTTTCACCCCTTGCAATTTCTTTGCTCATTAAAGTGCACATTTGGTAGAACCACAACCTTGAATCCTTTACATTTTCTAAACACTGCATTCAGATCTGAACTTTGTATTTAGAACCCATCTGTGGCAGGGAGCAATGGACAATATAGCATTAGTCCTCCTCCATTAAGAAATGAGTAATTATCCTCTCCTTTTCCCATTGTGCATAGGAAACTGTAGGAAGGGGCGGTTACACCTTCCTTTTAATTACCACTTTGATTTAAATGAAAAGAACTTCGACTTGACATGATTTAAGTAAAACAATGTTTCTCTTTTCCCCTGAAATATGCCAGAAGAGATTCAGTTTGAGAAAAACAGAACCAGAAATGGTTTGTTACCTGAGTAGCTGCCATTTTCCTTAACTTTCAAGCCAGTACAAAAGACACCTGAAATGTTGACTAGGAGAAAAACATACATAATGTACTTTCCCACATTATCTATGGTTTGAAACTTAGCTCAAAACTGAAGCATGCAGGTTGACTAAAACTTCTGTAAAGCCATCAATTTTGGCTCTGTCTTCTGCACAACAGAGGCTGCCAGCTGAAATGAAATGTATTACCATAGTGAAAGCATATACACTAAAACAGGGTAAATTTTTTTGGTTTAATAGTTCTTGCACAAAAATGCAACTTCAGTTGACATTTTGAAAATGTTAAAAAAACCCAAATCCTTTTTCCTTTTTTTTTTTTTTTTTTTGGCCTGAGAAGCATGGTGAAGTGAACCCTTTCCCATGAGCAGTTTCAGTGTTTGACAAATTGGCCTTTTTCAATTACAAAATGTGTAGTTGAAAAATTCATGACTAGCTCTAATACAGATAACTATGTATCAGGAGTTGTCTTCTGTCATCTTTTAAGATCTGAACTATTAAACTACCAGTGAGCTAGGTGTTCAAGCAGCTGCATTAAACCTCTTCTTTGGGTTCTCATCTCTGATATCTTTCAATAACTTTAATGGTTTCCTGTCTTTATTTTTATTTTATTTTAGTTTTGCTACAGAGCTTTCCCACTATCATCTCTCACATCTTTATATCCTGTATCCTGGAGTTAGAAGTACTTACCTTTTCTTCCATATCTTATGAGTAATTTGTTGGCTCTGACAATTCCTTTCATTTTGAAAAATATTGCTTTAGAAGAATCTGGTTTAAAAAACTAGAAGCAAAGCAGGCTATTTTTATCTGTAGCTGTTCCAAAGAAATACCAGTTGCCAACTTGTCTTGAATACCATAACAGTAATCAGCACCTCCAGGTAATGGCTCCTGACACACGTTGTACAAAATGTTACTGAAAACTCATGATCTGGCTCTTTGTTTTAGGCAAACAAAAGAAAAGCTGGGGAAAAAAATCAAAGCATTTACTTCCTCCCCCTTTTAATGAGGGATATGTGAACTGGGAAGAGGAGAGGCTGGGTGGGATCCTACAGCTGGCAGTGAATGAGCAAAGGGACACTTCTATTGTTTCTTTCTAAAGGAGCTGTCACTTTAAATTATGTTGCTGAGCCATGGCAGAATGCCACCCCCAGTGGGGACATACTTCAAGGGAAAGTACTATTAAGGGTTCGGCTCCCAAGCACAGCAGCTTGGAGAATGTCATGAAAAAAAGGAAAAGAAACTTGCTTGCCAACATTTAGAAAATAAATAAACCCAAGAAAACTTTCCTTCTCTCCAACTGTGATAACTTTAAAACTGTGCTCCATTTTTTAACCTTTTGCCAACCTCTGAAAGTTAAAGGATTTGAAAATTAAACCTGTGCAATGCAAGGTGTGAACTTAAACTTTCTCACACTGAGGGCTCAACTATTCCTTTAAGAAACACATGGCGGCCAGATTAGTATGGCGTTGTTCCAGCCCAGAAGAAGCTCTGGGCGGCATGTGCCTCAGGTAAGCAAAATGTGTCCGGGATGTAGGGAGAATCAATCTTGGGAGAGGTACAGAGTGAGTTTTCCAACCCTTTGCCTTTTCATGTGGTGGCCGGCTCTGTCGGACAATGAAGTGATTGGGAAAATGACCCCACAATATCCCTATTGCTCTGGGAAGCCTAGCTCTGAGAGCTGGGGGAATCTTGGCTCCACTGACATCAATACGAGCTCGTCTATGGACTTCAGTGGGAACAGGGTTTTACTCTGGTAGTTTCTTAAGGTTCAGGGCTTTAGGTGACTCGCGTGTGAATTTGAATGAGAAAAGCAGAGGCCTGGCACAATCAAGGCCTCCATTTTTGTTGTTCTATATCAACGTTGTTTTTTAAAGAGACCTTCCTTCTTCTCTCAGAAGCTCAGTTTTAATAACCCGCAAAAAGTTTGTAATGGTTTCTCTGTTTCAAAAAGTACACACATCAATTACCTTCAACAGGTTCAGAAAATGTCCAAAAAAGCCTTTCTATATTGCATAATTTCAAATGGAATGAGGACACAATGATACAGTTCTATTGGGTGGCAATGAAATTGCCTGTTATTACCAAACTCCTCCTAAGGAAATGAAGAGAAATAGGTAGAGTAAAATGCCAGGACTGGCAGTCAGCAGGGGACAATTTGTTTTGTTTTGTTTTGTTTCTTTTCCTAGTTGATTTGGTGTTCATTTTGCTTGTCAATCTGAGTTCTGCTTACCATCCTTTCTCATGTTTGTGGGCTTGGAATTCCTCATCCCAAAGATTCAGGACCCAGTGCTGCACCTATGTGGAATCAATGTGAGGTTTGCTATTATCTTCAGGAGGAACAAGATTGTGGAAGCATGAGGAAATTCATGCAAGTCCCGAGGGATCGCTCAAAGCACTAGATTAGCTCTGCGGTGAGCATCCGCAGTGTGGGGAGCAGAGCCATTATACACTCTGTATACCTTGGAGATTGGAGGACTTAAGGCTGTGAAATAGTCTTGGATAGGCTCCTGCCCAGAGGACAGGTGGGGAAGGGCTTCTACAGTGTCAAAGACTATGAAGATGGTGATCCACTAGGGGAATTAGAACCACACTTTGGTGAAGATGAGGACCATGGTTGTTCTTCCAGCATAGCCAATGGGGCCACTCTGAAGGAAATGAACAAGCAATGCGTATATACTCTGTCTGTGCTGTGGTTGCCATGCTATCAGGGAAGGGGAGACACACAGCAGCAGGGCATGTAAACAGAAACGGAAGGAGAGAAGTCTTGGGGGGTTTCATAGCTCACTACAGAAGAGCGGAGGTGGAAAGTAGCTATACTTTGTTACATGACTCAAGTACTCAATTTTTACTCAAGTAGTTTTTTAGAAAATATTGTACTTTTTACCCCACTGCCACTTCTGGAAGCGCTTCCTCACTACTTTCAGCACCCCACTAACAGTTGCACAGGCCTCCTGATTTGCTAGAGCACAGCTGCATGTGCAAAGCATCCAATTGTCATGCAGACATGATTTTTTTTTTAAAATAACCAATCGCGCACAATGACTCTGCCAATGAAGAAGCCTTTTAATAGCTGTATTAACACCTTTTTGTTCAAAAACAGTATCTATGCAGTGGTGCTTAGCCCTGAGCCTTGCAGGCCATATCCGGCATGTAGGGGAGAACCACAGCACCGCTCACTCTCCCTGCCCTCCTGGCTGGGGGAATGCGGTGCTGGAAACTGCTTATGGAGTGTTTCCCCACTGCTCCCATTGGTCAGATTTCCTAAGCCCCCCTCCTGCCCAGCTCTCCCAGCCCTGGTCCACTCCTGCACCCACCCACCCTTCTAGACACCCCAACCTCAGCACACTCCTGCACCTCCCTCCTGGCCTCATCACCACTCCCAGCCTTCTCCAGCCCCCATCTTGTGTGGATTTGGCCCTCGAGGCTCCCGCCTTTGCTTTTGAAGCAGGAGTTTTTCCATTGCTGTAATAAATCTATTCCTTTGAGAAGTGGTATTTGGGTTGGCAGAAGACTTTGTTGTGACCGAGCAGTGTCTACATTGGCTCACCTACATTACACAACACCCAGAGATATAATTAGGTTGACCTAAGTTTTAGGTATAAACCAGGCCAGAGTGCAATGGGGTACAGTAAACATTCTGAGGCCCCCTGTTGGAGTCCTCACGGCCTGCCACACCATTCTGCAGAAAGTGGAAAGGTTCCTTCAGCTGCCTACAGTGGCTGTGTGGGTCATAGCCAATCAGGTTCCAGAATAAGAATTGCTGCAGGTCCAGTGTAAGTTCTAGTGCCTTGCTCGAGTTGAGAAGAGTGAGGATGGTGTATGGCTGGCTGAGGGACATGGAGGATCTCGGACAAGGTAGTGATGGTAGATACCAGGGAGAGCAAGAAGTCCTGAGCTGGTTGCTGGGAGTCCATCAGTACAAGGCCCAAGGTTAAGATGAAGATGTTTAAGGGCTGCGGATAAAATGTGGCCATATAGTTTGGTTATTCATTTTCTTTCCTTGGTTACATGAGTGCAACCCCCATACCCCCACTGAAATTTAATGCTTGCAATAAAGAAAGGAAATTGGTAAAGCATTTAGGTACCTAGGTCGTGCTATACCATATCAAACCAATAATAATTAAGCTATGATCCTGCAGTTCTTCAGGGACAGATTACTGCAGTCCATGGAGCATCACTCATTTCAGGATTAGGATCTATATCTAGTGTCCAGTTTCTGACAGAGGTCTAGTGGTACACCTGAAATTCCAGGGACAGTAACAACTTCCCAATAATATGCTGGGACTCCCAGATTGTGCAATATTCTTATATGGGTAGGAAAATTCATATTCGAACCCTGCAGCAGCCAGTTTGCATTGGAATCGACGCTGCTTTCAGTTTAATATGCTGCGATTATGTTTTTTGTTAAAACAGGCACATTCTTCTGTGGCTAGAGCATGACTATAAATCTACAGCCTCTCCCCGAGTTACAAATGAGTTACGGACCAAATACTTGGCCGTAACTTGATCTGTTCATAACTTGGACCCCACTGAGTTACATAGCGACTGTGCTGTTCATAAGCGCGGGTCGTGATCGTAACTTGGGGACCACTTTTATAACCGCTCAATGGGAGCTTTGGTCGTAAATGCGAATGGTCATAACTTGACCGTTCACAACTTGGGGACCAGCTGTATTGTGCTTTTGAATTCACTTGTTTTGATTATTTGGTATACTTAGGTGTATATGTTTAGTCTTATAACTATAGCATATAGCTTCTTGTTTGCAGTGAAAGAAATGTATTTTATTATTCCTGAAGACTATTAATGAAATTAATATACAAGCTACATAAAGGAATCAATATAGCAACCCCAATATGATGGGGACTAATTTAGCTATAACTACTCAAGGAAGAGATTGTGGAGTCATTGTGGATAGTTCTCTGAAAACATCCACTCAATGTGCAGCGGCAGTCAAAAAAGCAAACAGAATGTTAGGAACCATTAAAAAAGGGATAGAGAATATCTTACTGCCTCTATATAAATCCATGGTATGCCCACATCTTGAATACTGCATACAGATGTTGTCTCCTCATCTCAAAAAAGATATATTGGCATTGGGAAATATTCAAAAAAGGGCAACAAAAATTATTAAGGGTTTGGAATGGGTCCTATATGAAGAGAGAGTAAAAAGACTGGGACTTTTCAGCTTAGAAAAGAGGAGACTAATATGGGGGGGATGTGTTAGAGGTCTATAAAATCATGACTGGTGTGGAAAAAAGGGAAAGTTATTTTTTTATTCCCACAATATAAGAACTAGGGATCACCAAATGAAATTAATAGGCAGTAGGTTTAAAACAAACAAAAGGAAGTTTTTCTTCACACAGCTCAAAGACAACCTGTGGAACTCCTTGCCAGAGTAGGTTGTGAAGACCAGGATTTTAACAGGGTTCAACAAAGAACTAGATAAATTCATGGAGGTTAGGTCCATCAATGACTATTAATTAGAATGGGTAGGAATGGTGTCCCTAGCTCTGTCAAAAACTGGGAATGTGTGACTGGAGAGGGATTGCTTGAAGATTCCCTGTTCTGTTCACTCCTTCTGGGACATCTGTCATTGGCCACTATCGGCAGACAGGATACTGGATCGATGAACCTTCAATCTGACCCATATGGCTGTTCTTACGTTCATTTAACCCATTTTATGTTAACCCATTTTATGTGCAGCAATAAAGCCCAGGTAATAAATTTCTGAAGACCATCAACCTTATGAAGTGGGGAAAATTAAATATATATTTTAAATTGAGTGTAGCAAAAAAAGTCCATTGTTTTGAGAAAAAAAAGGTTTTATCCATCAGGACTATTCATTGTGTTGGATGGTTGCATAGCAACACATTAACATTATAGATAATTGAATGTGAATTTCCAGACTGAGTTAATTTTAACTCTTGTTTGTGTGTCTCTTTTAAGATAAAGGGTTATTCAGTTTTCTTGTATGTTGGGTAAGAGTCAAAAGTACTGAATATGGAAGCTAAATATGCAAAGGATGCTGTTTGTTTCTCCATCCTCTTGCCAGCTGATATCTGAGGAGCATAGATTTGTCTGGTTAAATGCTACCTCATGTTGTGTCATTCCATTCCTTCATTGCTGGAGTTTATGAAACTCCGAGGTAGGCAAAATAGCATCCAACTCATTTCATGTAATCCACTAAACAGTCAACATATGTAACTATTTTCTCTCTCTATCTGGGGCTGGGCTTGAAATAGAAATAAAGGGCCCCATGTCCCTTCATACAGCCGATCTTCCATTTACATGTATGCAGCAAAGTCTCTTAGTATGTGGAAATCTGTTTATACAGTGCCAGGTTATGAAGTTCTCACTCTGTTTCTCCGTGGTGGGGTATATTACTCCACAACGGGGAACAAGGGGTTAAGGAACCACACTTCACCCAACCACTCCTGCAAAGCCTGCCCAAGCTGGAACCAGGGCTTTGGAAAAGAAGAGCAGAGCAGTTGAGAGGGAGGCAGTGGAAGGGAGCAGAGAGCAACGAAGGGCCAATACAACCCAGGATCTCATTGCCTGGGACCTGGTAACACGGGCCTGAGCAAACCCACAGAGGAGAGGCAGGTGACAGAGACTGCAGGCCAGAGTTGATTAGAGTGAGTTACTGTGGGAAGCAAAAGGGGACTGGGGTAGGAAGTGATCCAGAAGGAGGACAGTGGTTTAACACCCCAAAGTGTCAAATATAATTGTCAGCCTTTGGGCCCTGGTGGAGCAGGTGGGTCCAGACTTCCCTGCCATGCTGAGAGGATATTATCACAGCATGAGTCTCATCTAGGAGAGAAACATGCTGGAAAATGCCTTGACTGTTCCAGGATGGGGTCCCAACAAAATTTCTGTGCTCAAGGAAATACTGTTGATGGTTGTGTACCTCTGACATTCTCCAACTAAATTCAGTGGGTAAGAATGTCTGGCATAAGGTTTGTAGTGTTCCATATTTAACTTAAAGAAAGTTTTATGGGGTAACCATATGCCATTCAGGACTCTGTTGGTTTGTGCACTACCAGAGACAGAGCCAAGGCATAATGGAGGTTAAACTTTAAGCAGGCCTCAACACAACACAACACAACCACAACACAACATTTTTTTTTATGCCTGCAATCTTATGAAGGTGCAATTACAGTTAGAGGTCAAACAATGTGATTTAGTGCTGCCATCTGGTCGCTAGATGTACATATTCTTTTGTTTACATTAGCTATTGTTTTGGAATGCAAAATATGATGGTATCTTAAAAACATCTGTAGTGGGCCACTACATAAAAGAAACCTGTTGAGAGAAAATTGTGAATTACTTTGAGGTGTGGTATCTCTGCACTCAGCTACCATGGTACGAATCAGAGGTTGACCTGACAGATCATTCCCTTTGAATAACAACATTCAAGATAATTAGCTGATTATGGGGAGGTTACACTACTGAAAGAGAAAGTTCATTGGAACTAAGGTCTTGGTAAATTGCAAACCAGCCTGCAAACGACAGCACTTCTGGTTTTATAACATGCAATGCCAGGTGCAGCTTGATTTCATAAAACAATAACCCCTGGCTGATGGAGTGTAATATGGCACATCTTCAAGAATAAATGAGACAAAATATTCCAATTACAGTCTAATCTTTCTTCTTTCTATTCTGAGCCAAGTATTTGCTTTGATTGTTCAGCAGCGAGTTACCCAGCAGCACAGAACTACCATGGATGATAACAAAGTGGAGTCTGCTCAGGGAGATTAACTGTTGGGCAGATTCTCAGACTGAGAGGTCTTAAAGAAACATAATTCAGAACAGATGAGACATTGATGTCTCTTTCTTTGTCTTCTGTGGAGCTTCTGGGGTGTGTTCACTGAGATGTTTCACAGGTTGCTTTTGAAGTTTTCGAGTGTGCCTGGTGCCAAAACATGATGTAATTTTTTAAAAAATCATACAATCCCTACTGTATTAATTTTATGGGGCCAAACCCTTATAGTTCAGAGAAGTGGATAACAGTGGTATTTGCTTGTGTTCAGCATCTCTGAACAATTTGATCCATGAATTGCAATAAAATGGAATGATTTAACTTTTTTATGTCTGTTATGTCACAAGAACTAATTCCTCTTGTGCCTTCTTCTACCCTATATCTGAGAGAGTTTGTCTGTCTGTTTATTCAAGAATTCCTCCTAAATTGTAAGAACTAGGGCCGCTAAATTCAGTGTGCAGCTTCCTCTTATCATAACTTTAAAGCAACATAAGGGTTTGGTTGTGCCAGGAAGCTGGGATATGCCTGGAATGGGATTGATTTTCATAAAACCATATAGAAAAGAGACAGAATCACTAGGCAGGTAGAAGGGGCTGGCTCCACCCTCCCTTCCCCAAGCTTCCAGGTATTCTTTAGGGAAGGGGGTTGAAGCTCCCTCCCCACACCCTCAGATTCACACAGGGACATGGCTGGCTGTTTCCCTTTGTCACTCTGGCTGGGGAGCTCAGAGAGCAGACAAGCTGTGTACTTTGCCCTTGCTCCATGACAGGGGCAAGAAGGGGAAGAGCAAGCAGCCCTGGTATGAATCTTGGTGGGGGGAGAGGGACTCGCCTCCTGCTTTTCCTGCCCACCCTCCATACACACCGACACAAACACCAAGTCCCCTTCCCAGAGCTCTTCCTAACCCCCAACCACGACTCCTGCACTCCCCACACTCCTAGCTCTCTGCCTTGTGTCTCTCCTTAAGAAGACACATGCAATACCGGGTAAATGTATTAGAATACTATATAAGAATACTATATAAGAAATACTAATATATTAGAATACTATATTAGAATACTATATAAGAAAATGGCCAGGGTACAAAGTCATAACTTTTTAGGAGCTGGTTTATTTTGTCCAATTCACTGAAAACAAAGCAAATCTATGAATAAACAAAGATGAATCAGAAGTGCTACTCTTAGGTACTCTGTAAACATGTACAAATACAGCTATTATTCCTTGAAAGAAGTCTTTACTAGGCCATCATATGTATGGGATGAAACTGATCGGCTGAGGTCTTTAACTTTGAACTGTTAGTGTTTCTGTGCAAATGCATTTTTTTATCTGATGTAAATATATTTATTTAGTCACACTAACGGTGATCTATGCCAGCCTTTCCATGCATGTTGTACAATGGGTTCATGAATGGCCCCAGGCAGCGGACCAACCAAATTGCCAGGCCCCTGGGCAAGGTGGGGGCAGGCTTCACACTCCTGGAAGGGTTGGAGCTGGGGGTAGCCAGCCCTCAGTACTACATGGGAAAGTACCATGCTGCAACCCCCGCCCCCCCCCCGCCTCTCCCCCCCACACATAGCCCTCAGAGCCTATGGAGCTCTGTTAGCAATTTAAAGGCCCCTTTGTCTTCTTCCCCACCATCCAAGGCCTGAGACCAGGGAATCTACAAAATAAGTTC
Source organism: Apalone spinifera (assembly GCA_030068395.1). NCBI lineage: Eukaryota > Metazoa > Chordata > Testudines > Trionychidae > Apalone > Apalone spinifera. The sequence continues at coordinate 29,519,463 of JANRFK010001605.1, read as the reverse complement.
TGAAGCAGAAAAGGGGCACAAACAAATATTGTTGCAATGTTTGATGGTCTAGGACAGTGTTTCTCAACCAACGAGAGAAGACTGGGGATACATCAACACAACTGAAATTTGGAGAAAATGGAATTTTTGTTTTAAGTTTTACAGTGCTTTATTATTTTTGTACTTTTTACACTCAAAAATTTCATCGCCCACCCAGCTATGAGTAAGTTGTTTAAACAAATGTGTTGCAATGGTAGATAAAAAATGTTGTGTGTCTGAAAACTGTAGGTCCTGGGGACACTTCTAATTTTTTTTAAAAGGGGGTACTTTATAAAAAAGGTTGAGAAACACTGGTCTAGGGCATATTTTTCACAGCTGGAAGAGAGACCCTAGGCCATCTTGGAAAATGATTTGTTATGTACTTTTCTCCAAAAAAAGAACCTGAATATGAAATTTACAAATAGCAGTCTTAGACTGTCTCTCTCTATGTACTTAATGTTGTCTCTCTAACTGGGCCAGAGATGAAGGTTTACCAAACACTTCTGAGAATAGTTAGTAGCCATACAATTCTGAGTGCAGGCCAATGGCTAAATAAACCTAATTTGAGTCTATTTCTCATAGGTGTTCTCTAGCATTATATACCCAGGGCTAGATTCAGTGAGAAAACATGGGGGATGTATAAGTTGGAGTTCCAGGTATCAGCTAACCCCACTGTGCTATAGAGGTATTTCAGAAGAGCAAGCAATGTTTGGAGGAGGATTACTGCCTAATAGGATATTAAATTACTTTTAGGATAATCTGGTAAGTAGTGTCAGTAATGGTACCTCTGTTCCTCAATTTATAAATGTAAGTTTTGCTGATTTTGCATTGAGATTGTTCTTCTCTCCAATCATCGACTAGTAGGAGTTGAATTCTTTCATCCCCTTTAAAATCAAGTGTAGTAAGTAATCAGACAATGGAAGTTTGATGTGGTTGGAAATCCAGAACAGCATTATGAACAAAGGATGAAAAAGTTTGAATTTTTACACACTGAAAATTAATCTCTCCCTTTCACACTCTTCTAGAAGATTAAAATCAAACATGCAATCTAGGCCATCTTGGAAAATGATTTGTTATGTACTTTTCTCCAAAAAAAGAACCTGAATATGAAATTTACAAATAGCAGTCTTAGACTGTCTCTCTCTATGTACTTAATGTTGTCTCTCTAACTGGGCCAGAGAATCACCACAACATTGCATTTATTGTTCTTACATCATCGCTGTTGTGAGGTAACAGTGTAGCAAAAAAGATGAATTAGATGCTTCTGTTTTTAAGAGGAATATTGCAACTTGTATTAGTGTTTCAGTCTTCAGAAGTTCAGTTCCTGGCTCAGTTATATCAGCTGGGAGGGGCAAGGAAAAATAAGTGATATCAAAGAGTCAGATAAGAAGTCAAACCTTTCAAAATCCTAGAAGTTCTGATGCAGTTTTTTCTGATCACTAATAGGTGGAGGGATTTGTCAAAAGATAGCAAGTGTTTTGTTACCTTACTTGGTGCCTGGAAGCTGTAAAAAACACCCAGCCAGAAAGAGAAAATGGATGTGTAGCAACACAAAATATTTCTACAGCAAGAATATGCCGATTGTCTGTCTGTGATGCTATAAACCAGATTATCAAAGTGTTTCCCAAGTACTCTTGATTCTCACAATGCTTGTATATATTTGAGATGTCTCCACTCAACCAACTCAGTGAGCAATTACTGGTTGACAAATAGATAAGTGGTCTAGTTTTGGGTTGCTGGATTTAACATATCTGCATTTGGGTTGCTGTTCACTAGGTCTAGTTTTGGGTTGCTGTTCACTTTGCTGCTGATATTAAGATTTACACTTCAAGGCTGCCCTTGGGAGGTGTCACTGTATACCGTGTTACATAAATATAATATGTTCCAAGAGCAATTTGAAGGATCAATTGCAATTAAGAGCAAAGATTTTCTGTGCATTTAGTTGCTCTTGCCAAACACCTTGTGTTTATACATTAAGAAAAAGTCTTGTGCTCCCTGTTGCACATGTATTAATGCCCCATGCTGTAAATAATTAATATGAATTTTTCTTATGAGCATGATCTAAGTGGCTTTTAGCTGGCTTGTTTCCTTCTTTTGTTTGAACATCAGCTTTTGATGTGGCTCTTTCTTGAAAAGATTTCTTTGTTTTACTGATTCTGATTGAAAACTCAGAGAGGATTTGGTGATGCAGACTCAGGCTACCTTCTCGGGCAATTTATTTATTTACAAAGTTGGTACTTGTTTTGTTGACTTGGAACAGATATGGCCAAAGCTGCACACTGGACCTTTTCAATGCACTTTTGAAGTGTGGATACTCCCATTCGGAAGAAGTTTTTTTGAAAGATCTCTTCCGAAAAAGCTTCTTTAAAGACGCTTGCAGTCTAGACGTACCCCCAGCAGCAGATCACTCTGTGATGTAGTGAAGAAGGTTGGCCTGCATCTGTCCTGCCACCTCAAGCCTGTGGGTGCAGTCTCCCCCCTCAGGGCCAAGAAACCTGTGTTTGTCAGCCATCCACTAAAGGGAGGATGCCTAATCCCCTTGCTGCTCAGCCCTGAGTCCAAGTCCAGGCCTCAGCCATAGATTCTCGCTGCCCAGCCCTGACAAAGGTATGGATTTGTAACCTGGGTTTACTGCTCAGCCCTGATCATAGGCCCAAGCCATATATCTCTGTTGCCCCACCCTGGCTGGTGGCCTGGGACATCTAACCATGTTTCCTTTTTGCCCTGAACACAGGCCAGAGCCCTAGACTCCGTTTGCCCCTACCCAACTGAGGGCGTGGGCTATCTAACTGTGTGTGTTGCTTACACACTTGAAAACAGGCCTGAGCTAGAGACTCTTGTCATGCCCTAGTCTCCTTTGGTAGATGATGTGTAGATGCATAGAGAGAGGTGGCGTGGCCTCCCATAAAATCAATTCTGCCTGGGTTACATCTAAAAGTTTACTAGGTAGTTTGACTGCAGCAGACATGCTTAATTGACATGCAGGTGTGTGTGATCACATCAGCTAGGCAACTGGAGGCGTCAATAAATTACTAGGTTTCCTCTCTCAATGGGCTTTTCCATAGGGAATATGCAGCATGGTGATATATATATATATATATATATATATATTTTACTGTATTTACGTAAGTGCACTTGAAACCTTCTTAATCCAGGTGTCTGTGATCTGGGAATACTTGTGGTTTGGTCCCCACATGGTTGGGGTGCCAGCACCAGTTCCCCCTGTGGAGAGGGGCAGCCCTGAGCCTCAGGGGCCAGAACCAGGAAAGTCCTGGGCCAGATCCAGTCCATGGGCTCTTCCTGGCCAGGAGCAGAAGAAACAGCTGTGCATGCTGCCACTCCCCTTCACTGACCAGCTGGGGGAATGGTAACAAAGTGAAGTGCTTGTCTGGAGGCTTTTCCCTTGGTGCTCTCATTGGCCATGAATCGCAGCCAATGGCAGCGGCGGGGGGAGGTGCTTGGGAGTGGTGGGGTTGGAGCCATCTGTGCCCTTGGGATTGGCTCACCAGGTAAGCACCCACTTCTATCCCCCTCACAGCCAGACCTCGTACCTCCATTCGCAGTGTGATCCTCCCTCCCAGAACCCACATCCCCACCCTTATCCTACTCCTGCACCCTCCCTCTCCAAACTCCTCAACCCTACTCCTAATAACAGTTTAATAAAGTACATTAAGGATTTATCTCATGACACGTTATACATGTCATTTACTATATAATGATTTATACCCACAAAAGCTTTAGTAATATAATTTGTTCACCCTTCATTATGGTCAACTCCTGTGGTCCCGAAAAATTCCATAATCAGGCATAGCCAAGGTTGCTGAATTAAAGAAGTCCAAGTGTAATATGAAGTAAAACTGCTTCAGCTGTATGATTTCTGATGTGCTGGTAACAACGAGTAGATATTATGGTCTCCAAGGTAGAATAAATCCTTGCATTCCACATGGGAAAAAAATTAGAAAGTTGCACATTTATTTACAATAGAAAAGCAACATGAAGTTAGTATTTCAAACTCAGTTTGCAGCTGACCAGCAAAACAGCCTCATGGAAGGAAAATGCAATGTGTTACACTTTGCAGCCATTAAGGATAATGTGGATAATTAAAAGCTTTGTAAGAATGACTTGCTAAGGTTTTTATTCTATTGTTATAAACTACTTATTAGTAACTTTAAAAATAAAAAATGATGTCAAGGGATTTTTCATAGCTCTATTGTAGCTCAGCTGTACCAACATAGAGCCATTGTAGCGCTACTAGTGCTGACACTCTAAGCCAATGGGAGAGAGCTCTTCTAGCTCTCATGTAGCTATGTCAGCAAGAAAAGCCCTTAGGTCAGTGTATCTTGTGTCACTCAGGCATGTGACTAAGCTAATGCTGGAGCGATGTAATTGATACCGACGTAAAAGATAGTGTGGTCATCAAACACAATCCCATATCCAAACTCATCTAGTGCAATTTTTTTCAAAATTCTACTTCAGTCTACAGATGGGTTGTCAGTGCACAATCAGACAACTATGGATTGGCTTGTGGAATGTACCAGACTCATTACAATTCCTTCATAATCTCAAGAGAGTATCACTTTTTGCAACAAATGTTTTTCTCGGGATAAATACAAATTTGGAAACTTGCACATAATAACCTACCCTAATACATGTGTAAAATTGAATTGATTTAAAATAACGTGTTACATATGCCTATATTAAGATTTAGATTTGGAAACAGATTTCTCATTCATACATTTTGTGAAAAATATTGAAAATGCAAACACACTGCCTAATTCATTGTTTTGAGTCTGGGATTCAGCCTTTGCTGATGACCCCTGTTTTTCTAATCAATATGAAAGATGCAAACTTGATAAAAAGTAAATTTATGTAGCTTTCAGAAAAGTGCTTAAATTAACAGGAAGGAAAAAAACAGACATTGAAGACTGGTGTCAATTTGAAATCCTGCAGTGGAACATTAAATACTTACATTCTGCACAGTAAGAAAGGGCAGGTAACAGGAGAGCTAAGAAGGTATCTTTGATTAAGACATGGAGAAATTTCACAAATGGTGTAGGCTTCATCCTCAATTACCCTTCCAGAGGATGAGTCCTGGTAATTAATAAGCTGGTTGCCCCTCTTTTATGGCATACTTTAATTTGTTTTTATCCTCAAAGAGGATAAAAACAATCATTGATGTTGACTGGATTTTTTTTAAAGTAGCAGCATCCACTGATTGAAACAGTGTGATCTCTATTTCCTGATTATGAAGGAGGATCGGCACTGATGGTTATAATGAACAGAAATGCATCCTTTGAACTCTAGTTAGTTCAGATTCTTATTTAATAGGAAGGAAAATGGGAAGAACTCTAAAACTCTTCACCAACTTAGCACTGTGCAACTCCATTGATTTAGTGGAGAATATGGCCATATAGTTTGACTATTATGAACAATTATCCTACTTTTAATATGATAGTACCTAGAAGCCTCTTCTGAGATTAGGCCCTATTGTGTCAGGTGCTGTACAAACACATCAAAAAAGAGAATCTGCCCCAAAGAATATCCTATAAAATACTTTACAGTAGATTTAAAACAAAAACCTCGAGTCAAATGTTTTGGTGATTCTTTGTTGCAACAGAAATCTAAGAAGGTACTTGCCTGTTGGGATGTGGAAAAGCCTTTTTTTTTATTGTTGAAGACAGAGTGCAGAGCATCAGCTGCTAGCCAGGGGCCCAGCTATAAAGGCAGCAACAGCACTGCAGAAGTAAGAGTGACATGGCAGCTACGTCTAGACTGGCATGATTTTCTGCAAATGCTTTTAATGGAAAAGTTTTCCATTAAAAGCATTTGCGGAAAAGAGCGTCTAGATTGGCACGGACGCTTTTCCACAAAAGCACTTTTCGTGCCATTTTCGCATTCGGGGCTTTTTTGTGCAAAACATATCTGAGCTGTCTACACTGGCCCTTTTGCACAAAAGCTTTGCGCAAAAAGGACTTTTGCTCGAATGGGAGCAGCATAGTATTTCTGCAAGAACACTGACAATCTTACATGAGCTCGTCAGTGTTCTTGCGGAAATTCAAGCAGCCAGTGTAGACAGCTGGCAAGTTTTTCTGGAAAAGCGGCTGATTTTCCGAAAAAACTTGCCAGTCTAGACACAACCGGTAGGTATGAAAAAAACAACAAATGGTCTGGTAGCACTTTAGAGACTATCAAAACATGTAGATGGTATCATGAGCTTTTGTGGGCACAGCCCACTTCTTCAGCATTTTGAGTTTAAGATGTAGGTATGAGCACCCTTACTTCTGCGCTGCTGTGGCAGAGGTGCTGCCTCCAGATCTGAGTAGCTGGAGAGCGGTGGATGCTGGTTGGGTACCCCGTTCTGAGGGTGACACCGCTGCCAGCAGCCATGCAGAAGTTATGGTGGCATGGTACGGTGACATTGTCACTTTTTTTCTGGAGGGCCATCACAGTTTGAAATATTTTCAAAGTGGATCCCAGCAAAAATGTTTGAGACCCCCTGGTGTATGTCATACAACTTGACGCATGTGCTCAGTCTGTTATCCACTCTACACCTTTTAGTGAAGTGCAACGTGCCTCCGGTAGCACAAGAGTAGGTTTAATCACAAAATATTATCTGCTGGGTGGTTCATTATCTTCCCTGGCCCAGGCTGGGTACTGACGGGGAGTACAATGTGAAAATGGATCCAAGTTCCCCCCATGATTGAGGTGATACTGCATGATTATGGTCAACTATTCTCACATTGTGGTAATCACAGACATTTTGCAGTACATTTTATAATTAATGCATATTTTTATTTTGAAGGTTAATTTTTTGAATGATACCATATTTCATTATTTCTGTGAAATCCACAAAATGGTGAACTAAGTACACCCTTGTTCATGCTTTGCCCATCACCAGTTTCAATTTAATTGAATTTCTGGAAATAATGGAAAATCAGGGGTGCCATTTAAGAGGCTTTGGGGGGTCTGTAGCCCCCCCAAAATTTTGAACTCCTATATTTCATTCTTGAGATCTGCTTAGAGATTGAAATTAATATAAAATTATAAAATTTAATACAAATAGTTAAGTCCCAAGTTGACTGCAAAGAATTATAAAGGTGTATCACAAAACTGGATGATTGTGCAACACAATTGCAAGTTGAGTTCTATGTTCATAGTGCAATACAAAGCAATGCACATAGAAACAATATCATCCCAAAATGAAGGGGTCTAGATTTGCTGATCTTGTGATCATTGTGGAGAGCTCCTTGAAAACATCTGCTCAGTGTGCTGTGATAATCCAAAAAGCTAACTGAATATTGGGAATCATTAGGAAAGGCCAGAAAATATAATATTGCATGTATATAAAGTCATGGCAAGTCCACATCATGAATACTGCATGAATATCTGGTGGTCCCATCTGAAAAAAAAAAGATATATTGAATTTGGAAAAGGTACAGAGAAGGACAACAGAAATTCCCGGTTATGCCTCGTGGGATGAGGTTTACCGGGGAGGTCGACAAAAGGCTTTCCTGTCGACAGGGGAATGTCTAGACTGCCCTGATCTGCCGACAAACAGCTGATCGGCAGAGCGGCAGCCACTTAAATTTAAACGAAGCGGCGATTATTTAAATCGCTGCTTCATTTTCCTATGTCGGGTAGCCTAATCTATGTGCCTCTGGCGACAGAGGCATGTAGTCTAGATGTACCCTAAGAGAAGAAATTAAAAAGACTGGGAGTTTTCAGCTTGGAAAAGACTAAAGGTTGGGGGATTTGTTAGGGAACTTCTGCACTACAGCGTTATTTTGAAATATCTAATTTCAAAATAGTTAATTCGAAATAAGATATTTCGAAATAAT
>JANRFK010001605.1:29467148-29483141 GCA_030068395.1 Apalone spinifera | reverse complement strand
GGACCTTTGGTCTGACCCGGTACGGCCATTCTTATGTTCTTATGTTCTAAACTGATTGTAATGCCTTATTTTCTGATGTTCTATGCATCTTTCATTAATATGCATCTCTGAGGTTGTAGATGCATCTACTCCCTCTCAAGAAATTAGAAGGAAACAAAGGCTGTTTAGAGCTGACAGCTTTGACTTCAGTAACAAATCAGCCACACTATAAAAGCTAGGTCTTTTTAAAATGTTATGTGGGTGTCCATATATTTACAGTGTTAGTTCTCTGTACATAAAAACCTGGAAGCTTTAATTATAATAAAAATATAGTATCTCTGAAGTTTAATATATTTGGGAGTTTTTTTCTGCTTAGATCTAGTGACCTTTAAAACAGTGTAAAAATTATTTGGATTTTTTTTTTTTTTATGCCAAGATGTGATGGTTTACAGAATTTTTATGATACCTTCTTTTTTTACATCCATAAATCAAGAATTATTGTAAAATACCTAAAATATTTTTCCGGAATTGGTAATCCTCACCCTATGAGGAAGAAGTCTTTTTGCAAATGAGCTCTTTCGCAAAAAGGCCTGTGGGTGGGGGAAGAGAGAGTTCTTTCAGAAGAAGAGGAAAGAGGAATAAGCACAGGTGCCCTGGTGGCCATTCTATCCATGCAATCCCTGCTTACATGCAAGAGAGTGTCCATTCAGTCTGGATGCTGTCTTTCTAAAAAGCAGATCGCTTTTTCGATGCACTTTTACAGCGTGGAGATTCTCTTTCGGAAGAAGTTTTTTCAGACGATCTCTTCCGAAAAAAGCTTCTTCTGAAAGAAACCTGTAGTCTAGACGTAGCCTCAGTTACAGATGACCCTGTCTTATCTGGTTCATATTCAAACAAACAAACATTATAAAGAAACTGATCAGATTAGGTCAGAAGGCCCACTTTGTTGCATCCATTTCTTTATTGGCTTGTTCCCTTTCTTATAATGTTGGTGTCAGAACTTCTTAATATTTCTTAAATAATTTTCAAATTTTTAGTATCAACTCGTTTCAAGAAGGTTTATACTAGAAGTTTGAAGGCAAAAGATACAGTAAAAGAAACAATAGACATTAACTGGACATTTCTGGTTGCTTAATCGAGCCTCTGCTTCTCTTAAGGTTTGTGCAACAGTGGTAACTAAAAATTGTTATATAAAGTTTAACAGGCTCTTGAAGTGACTAACACTGTTATGTGATCAATGGGATTAACATGATGTGAACTTTCAATGTTACTTGTGCCCATGTCCATTTGGCATTTACTATTCTGTAAACATGTCTTCTTGATGTGTTCAACAGTTTAATCATTGTGAAATAATAATTTAATAAGACACATATTCAATATGGATAGCATTTGTATTTAAGAAAGTTTAGATTGGCTCTTACTTTTCTAATCTGACTCATCAATACCTAATAGCTACCCTGGTCCCAATCCCAAAAGTATTTCCTGGCAAGATAAGGAGTGCAGGATTGGGGTCTTCAGTCTTTATTCTTTCGACAATGTTACTAGTCATACACCATCCAGCAAATACTTGTAGACTGTTATAAATCTCTGTATAGCTCAAATTATAGGTCCCTGTGTGGAATAAATCCTCAAAATATCAGATGTGTCCATCTGTTTTTATTCTATTTAGTTTTGAGGGATAAGAATTAAACTCATGTCAGTCTAGAAGACCTCATTAGTTAGGCTTTCTCACACTAAGATGAGTATCAGAGGGCACCTTAGCATGTAGAAATCTTGCACTTAAGTTGTCAGAGCAAAAGAAAAGCCACTTGCTTTCCTTTATTATCCATTGAGGTGAAGGTGAAAAAATATTTTGAACACAGAGGCAAAAGGAATGAAAGAAATACAGTGAAAGTATACTGTAAATAGAACTGCTTTGGGATCTTTGAATTAATGTCACAATTATATGATAAATGAAAAGTGTGTTGGAATAATGGTTGTACATGGATTTTTGTGAGGTCTAAAATGCCTTTCCAAAAAAATTAATATTTAATAGCCATGACTTTCTTCTAGTTTTGGAGGAGATGAAGGCAATTTACAAACTTTTCCTCCCTGTGAACAACTTAAACAGACTGCTTGTAGTTTATGCCATGGAAGAGCTTTGAAATGAAAAGGAGTGTGGTGTTCTCCATTGCTTATCTTCATTATTGTTCTTTATTATTTTAATATCAGCAGAGCCTAGAGATGTCTTGATTTCAGTGGAGCCAGGGTAAAGAAAAACTATTAAACTAGAGCTATGTCTACACTGCAATGCCATTTCGGGATACTGGAGGTATCTCGAAATAGCTATTTTGCGTCTTTTGAGCGTGCCCATTATTTCAAACGATAAAGGGCTTACTATTCTGATGTCTCTGTAAACCTCATTCCATTAGGAGTAAGAGCGATTTTGGAAGAGCAATTTATTTTGAAATAAGTGCTGTGTAGACTTTGCCAAATTTTGAAATAAACTATTTCAAAATTGATACGAAAGAAGCTATGCAATTTGTATAGCTCAAATTGCGTAGCTTATTTTGAGCTTCGGGTGCAGTGTAGACACACCCTAGGAGGGTGATGAAGCACTGGAATGGGTCACCTAGGAAGGTGGTGGTCTCCATTACTAGAGGTTTTTAAGTCCTGGGTTGGCAAAGCCCTGGCTGTGATGATCTAGTTGGAATTGGTCCTGCTCTTAGCAGGGGGTTAGACTCGATGACCTCCTGAGGTATCTTCCAACCCTATGATTCTATGCCCACATTTGGTATCTGGTAGGAATATGTATGTTTATTGCACCAAATCTAAGCTGATGTCCATTTCCTTGGTACTTCACAAGAGCAAATACCCTGCACAACAATCTTACACTCAATCAACAGAACAGGTTTAAATGTCTAAAATTATTGTTAAGCACAGCGGGCTAATTTATTATTTTGTTAATAGGGAGTTCATTGAGTCTGCAGTTTTCAAATGTTTGTGATTCGTTACCCCTACCCCCTTTCAAACAGCAATCCCCTGAGTGTGACCCCCCCACCTCTTTTAAAAAAAATATTTAGCATTATTATAATGCGGGAAGCAAAACAGGGTTTGGGGGTGAAGCCTGAACACTCATGACTTCCTAAGGGGTGTCAGCCCCCAGTTTGAGAACCCCTGCCTTAATTCAGTAGGTTAAAATACGAGTGGTCCTGTAGCACCTTAGAGACTAACAAAAATATAGATAGCATCATGTTTGGATAGTTTGGATAGTTCACTTTAGATTACTTTGAATTATTTGAAGTCATCTATCCATGCCTGTGTCATTTGACAATTCTATATCAACTGATACCATACCGTACTGGAGATCTTTGCCTACATCTATTTCATAATAGCAAACTCATGATGAGCATTATATTTTAACAGATCTTAATAACTACAAGTTTCAGAGGATGCTGAGTTAATCTGTTTCAGCAAAAACAACAAGGAGTCCAGACTAACAATTTTATTATAGCATAAGCTTTTGTGAGTTGCAACTCACTTCATCATGAAAACGAATGGCATAATTTTTTTTTTAGTTTTTAAGGTGCCACTGGACTGGCCAATTGTATCTTGGACTAGAGTGCATAGTTACTAACAGAAGAGTTAGGGAATCCTGTTTCTTGAAGGGAATATTTTGATATCCTGAGAGAAAATTTGGTTATAATGCAACTTGAGTACAATTCAGCCTTGCTGTTGTTGTATAGGACTCTGTCTATGTGACCAAAGCATTCATCTCAGAAAAGACTGTGTAAAAGTATTAACTATACACATGGTACTGCTGTACTGCACCATGCTTTGTACAAGACCTGTTTGAAAATTAGATCAGTTTGCTCCCCCACTGTAACATATGACATTTTTCTAATTAGGGCAATGTTTAATTTACTGTCTCATGGCTTTTTGAATAAATATAAATTGTCATACTAAAGTGACAGGTGTAAAACCCTGGGTAGCCGTGTTAGAGAGGTTAATCTGCTCTTAATCAAATCAGTTCTGCTTCACTTTCTCATGGGGAGTGAGAGATAATAGGCCTGTTTAACTGGAGATTAGGCAGCTTTTTAGCTGGCAATCCCAAAGGATTCACCTGAGACTTCATTGTGTCTTTTATGCTTTGCAAAGATATTTGAATGAATCAGTATTTAAAGATGGGATAGCTCCACACATATTGGCATCCTCCTGTTGATGCAATGGCACCAGATTGGACCTAATATTGGACAGAGTTAGAGAAACATGGTCAAGTCTTCCCCATTCAAATTTGGAGATAAAAGAGGATTATTCTTAGAACCTGATGGTGTTGCAGTCTCCTGATCCCACCCAAAGGCCAACTCTTTCATTCAGTGGGATGGGATCCTTCTGTGCTTCCTAATGGTGAGGGAAGTATGAAAGGAGCATGATTTTTTATTTCCTCACTAGACTGGGATCCATCAGGAGAATGAGGGAACATCAACATTGCATATTTTCAAGGACCAGTGGAGGAGTAACTCTGCAATGGGTGAAACAAAGGATTGAGAGTACAGAGAGGTCTGTATAGGGGTTCCTACCATCAAAGACAGGAATCTCTCAGGGGGTAAAGTAGGAGGACAAACGTAGTGGTTCTTAATGTAGAAGACTGTGAATAAATAGATTTGGGTGTGAGGGTGAATGAGTGATTTTAAGATGTGGAAGGAGGCTCAAGAATGTGTGGGCACACAATGAGAAAAGGAGAGCTGATTATGTGAGGATTCTTTTGTCTGTTATGTATGGGGGTGGAGGCTCTCATTTACACTGATAATTCAGGTGAGTGACAGCGATATTTGGCTCCCGGGGAGGATTCAGAGTATAGATGCTTGGTTGTAGTAGTATTTTTAAGTCTCTGTTTCTCAGGACTGGCAATCTGATAAATGGGATGGAGATCCCACTTTCTGGGAGGATTGAAGGATGGGGAGTGGGAAGCTAACATAATTGTTGTTTTGAACCTTGAGCACTACTTGTGTTCACCAATTCCAAAGACTGACCTTGTGACGAACACCTCTATAGGGAGGGGCATGTATGACTGATTCTTGTATTCTTTGGCCACCTGCATAAGGTTACTTACAGTATATGTTTATATTTGATGGTAAGGGACCCAGTACAGCAAAGTATGTTAAGACCAAATTAAGCCAACTTCAGTGGGACTTAATGGAAGCTTAAGTGCTTATGTGCTTAAGTGATTTTCCAAACCGGGGCCTTGATTCACTAACAAGAGGGAAAAAATAAACCCTCTCATTAAGAAAATGTATGTTCAGAGGAATAATGGTGGAAACGGATAGGTGGTAATGGCAGAAATGTAAGGGGATTCCCCCTGGGGTGATTATATGGATGAGGGTTAAATCCAGCTTTCCCTCTGAAAATTTAGGATCTAGACATTACATGTTGTGGTCTCCTGGCCATATTTTAATGCTATAATAAATAAGGCATGATAATTTCTTTTTCAGATTTCTGGCTTTCCTGGACTACAGCATGTGAATGGCGCCTCCCATGTGCAATTATTGTAATGAGTTTTGTTTATAGGCAAAGGAATGCACCAAGTTTTATTTTTAGCATAAACTATATTATATGTAAAACAAACAAATCTTTTGACATGCTCAGAGTCATATATACTGGATGTGCTGGGCAAAATAAGGAGGATAGATACTATCGCTCTTCTATTATTTATGGACTATAAAGTCTTTACAGTGGCATTGACAAAGGGTTTATAGTCAGTACACAAGCTGGTTATACCATAAATTGTAATGTTATATGATAAACTGGAAGTTTATAGCAGTAGTAGATATCAAAGAAAAAATGAATTTTGGTCTGAAATGATCTATCATGGGATGGAGAAGCTACACGTTTAAATATTCAGCTGTTTTTGTCTTCATTTATTCTGAAGTTACTGATAATTCATGTGATACAGAACAAGAATTTATAGGCTTATTTAGAGACTGTTGTGGGAGGAGGTAGGAAAAGACCCTTTAAATTTGAGAATAACACTATCTTCTATGGTGGCTGAGAAACACTGATGTAATTAAATTGATTCCAGCCATTGGTTTCCAGCTTTGGAGATGGCAAGCGGAACTACTGTTTAATATTTGGTATGTTGCTACAAGGCTTCCGACGACACAATAAAATAGCTGGGTTACTATTTCTATGAATGTAAATGGAAACTACTTACAGCAAAAATGTCTTAAACATAATTTAATTGCTTCTAGTTTACATAAACACTAAAAGCAGTAAAATGTCAACAAATGTTAATTCTGCTTCCTCTATAAGCTGCACTCCTTCCTTTAACTAATGGCTCTGTAGAACAAAAATATTTATCCTCATTGCTTACTTATAACATTTGTGTTTTCATTTCAAAAAGGCTTCCTGTAATTTTGTAAAATTTTTAATTTTTTGTCTCATGCTAAGGAATGGCTATTAAATTTTATAACCATGAAATATCGTATGCATTGTTTTCACAAAATTGTATGGGTTGCGTTTTCATAGTACATAAATGCAGTATACTGAGGGTGATATTAAAATGTTGACATACAATTTTCGGGTAAAATTAACTCGACTACAACACTATTGCACTCACAACCTCCTTCAAATCTGGAATTGCTCTGAAATACTACAGTAATTCTCTATCTTTTGATAGTGATCACAACAGTGTTACAATTTGGCATATGTCAAGGAGTTAAGGTACATTCAAAACAGATTTGTGACTTATTAAGAAGAAACAAAACCTAGGAATGAAATCACTGTAAGTAAGTTTATATGCAGATGCCAGCCTGTAAAGGAAGATTCCATTATTATTATTTGTTGACTTATTAGTGTAGCAACTATCAGCCTCAACCAGGACTGGGGCCTTGTTTCAGGCACTGTAGTAACCCCTCCTAAGAGACAGCCCTGATCTAAAGTGTTTATAGTCTAAATAGACTAGACAGACAGAATGAGAGAGGAACAGTAGTACTGAGAGACAAAATGATTTGCCCAAGGTCATAGCCATTCCTGCCTCTGTACCTCAGTTGCAGAGCAAGGACTAAAATCCAGATTTCCTGAATCCCAGGCCAGTCCCTTATTGGCTGAATCACAGTGCTTCTTAATTCAGCCACAGACAATTCCTTTCTAGCTAAATTACAAAGAAGTCTCTGTTGCTACACTTAGACTTGAATTACTCGCTGTTTAACTTGCTTATTCACGGACAACTTGCTTGTCTGTATATAGAGAGCAGTGATTGCTTCCTGCATTCTTGAGGACCAGTTAGGGTAGTTTGTTTATAAAGATTAGCCTGAATGTGTGAAAATAGAAAAAGATGATAAAGACATTTTAAAAATGTCAGCTGGTTTAACTTCTTTCGGTGAATATTTAATTGTAATAAATTGCATTCCATACCTGATGTCACAGGTAAGTGGTAAGAGAAATTAATGATATCTGAGCACCTTTGGTACAGTTTGAACTGTACCTGTATTTGTTGAAGGTTTTCTGTGATTAGTAATAAGTCCTTAAGAGCAAGGACTCTGCATTGAATCCTTGGAACCTCGGAAGGGCTAGCTTTTTCTCTGCATCAGACATATATTCTTCAAATATGAGACAATGTATGTTAGGCAAGGAAGAAAAGATTTAAAATCCCTTAAGCAGTTAGCAGAAAGGCATGAGGAGTGATACTCAGGAAGCAAAAAACAACAACAACAAAAAATCAGTCCTCCTATTACCAGGGGTTCAAGTAATACTGGAGTGTCTGTGCAGCACATACTTGGCTTTCCTCCAAGTCCCCTTCCAGTATTACTGGATAATGAATATGTATGAAAGGGGAAATGAGAGAGGTTTTTCTTTCCAAAAGAAATATTTTTGTTTCTGAAAAAGTAACTGCTGCATTCCCTTGAAGTACAAGGCCTGATGTGTGTCTATAGTTAACACAAAATGCTAATGAAAAATAATTAATCTCCCTCAGCCATTACTCCTGTACTCCTTGAGCTGTTTTTTTCCACAGCAGAATGCTTTTCCAGTGTATCAAATAGAAGTCAGCAATTCCTGTTTGCATTAGTGTGCCTTAGATTTCCCGCCCAAAGCAATGAAAATCCCAGGACCTTATTCTGTAGGTTTTGAACCTTTTAGAAAACAAATACATACTCGGAATAAAATGTTTCCATTCAGATTTCATAGGCTACGTCTAGACTACATGGCTTCATCGACGAAGCCATGTAGTCTAGACATAACCATAGTGTTTTATACCCACTACTGTAAATGAGCTGCCCTGTCTTTGACAATAGTTTGTGGTGTATTTTTGAACTTTTCCTGATCTCTGTCACTGACATATACTGTATCAGTTTCCCCTCTGCAGTCCATGAATGGCATCCGCTTTCAGGCTTCTGGCTCCCAGCCATCGACTCCTTCGGGTGGGGACTCGTATCTGATTTTCTCCTGGCTGGGAATCTTTAAACTTGCCTACACTGTGGCCACCCCAGCAAACTAGACTACCTCCAAGGCAATGGAGAGCTTTGCTTTCCTTTCCTTTCAGAGCCCCCAAACCGTGTCCTGCCAGCAATGCCCAGTACCACTTAGCTCTTTTTAACCAAGCACAAGTATTTTTAAGGTTGAAAATGTTTCAGAGAAAAAATACAAAGAAAGTGTTATACTTATGCAAAAAGTTCACCAAAGGTCCCCAATCTGTCTTAGGACCCTAGCAGCATAAGTCCTTCCAACCCCTATGCAACTATTGAGACTTCCCCAAAGGAATGTTCTGTTCCTTTGCTGGACCAGAAAAAGGCCCTGAGTCAGTTTAAACTCACACTGTCATGAAAGGGTATAAATTGTTCAGGAAGGACAGGCCGGGGAGAAAAGGTGGAGGAGTTGCAATGTATGTAAGAGAGCAGCAGCATTGCTCAGCGCTCCATTATTAAGCGGGAAAAAAGCCTGTTGAGAGTCTTTGGATTAAGGCGGGAGCAACAGTAACGGTAATGTCATGGTTGGTACCTGCTATAGACCACCAGATGTGGTGGATGAGGTAGACGAGGTTTTTTTCAGACAACTAACAGAAGCTTCCAGATCACAGGCCCTGGTTCTTATGGGAGACTTTAATCACCCTGACATCTGTTGGGAGACCAATACAGCAGTGCACAGACAATTCAGGACATTTTTGGCGAATGTTGGATAACTTCCCAGTACAAGTGCTGAAGGAACCAACCAGGGGCCATGAGAAGCATGACCTGCTGCTCACAAACAGGGAGGAATTAGTAGGGAAAGTAGATGTGAATGGTAACCTGGGAAGCAGTGATCATGACATGGTAGATTTCAGGATCCTGAGCAAAGGATGAAAAGAGAGTAGCAAAATACAAACCCTGGACTCAGAAAAGCAGACTTTGACTCCCTCAGATGGGCAGGATCCCCTGAGATTCTAACATGAAGGGGAAATAAATCCAGGAGATCTGGCGGTATTTTAAAGAAGCCTTATTGAAGGCACAGGAACAAACCATCCTGATGTACAGTAAGAAAAGCAAATATGGTAGGCGACCAGTTTGGCTTAACAGTTAAATCCGTGGCGAGCTTAAACACAAAGGCTACGTCTAGACGGACCCCTTTTCCAGAAAAGGGATGCAGATGAGACAAGTCGGAATTGCAAATGCAGCGGGGATTTAAATTTTCTCCGCTCCATTTGCATGAACATGGCTTGCCGCTTTTTTCCGTCTCGGAGCTTTGACGGAAAAAAGCACCAGTCTAGATTCAGCTCTTGTGGAAAATAAAGCCTTTTCCGCAAGATCCCTTATTCCCTTTAAAAAAGGCTTTATTTTCCGCAAGAGCCGCGTCTAGACTGGCGCTTTTTTCCGTCAAATCTCCGAGACTGAAAAAAGCGGCAGCCATGTTCATGCAAATGGAGCGGGGAAAATTTAAATCCCCGCTGCATTTGCAATTCCGACTTGTCTCATCTGGACCCCTTTTCCGGAAAAGGGGTCCAGTCTAGAGGTAGCCAAAAAGGAATTTTACAAAAAGTGGAAACTTGGACATTTGACTAGGGAGGAGTATAAATTTATTGCTTCAGCATGCAGGGGTGTAATCAGGAAGGCCAGAGCACAATTTGAATTGCAGCTAGCAAGGGATGTGAAGGGTAAAAAGAAAGGTTTCTAAGGGCATGTTAGCAATAAGAGGGTGATAAGAAAAGGTGTGGAACCCTTCCTGGATGAGGGAGGTAACCTAGTGACAGATGATGTGGGAAAAACTGAAGTATTCAATGCTTTTTTTGCCTCTGTCTTCACAGACAAAGTCAGTTCCCAGACTACTGCACTAGGAAATGCATTATGGGTAGGAGGTGGACAGCCCTCGGTGGAGAAAGAACAGGTTAAGAACTATTTAGAAAAAACTGGACTTACACAAATAAATGGTGCTGGATCTAATGCATCCAAGGGTGCTGAGGGAGTTGGCGGATGTGATTGCAAAGCCATTGGCCATTATTTTTGTAAACTCACGGCAAGCAGAGGAGGTCCCAGATGGTTGGAAAAAAGGCAAATGTAGTGGCCATCTTTAAAAAATGGAAGAAGGACAATCCAGGGAAGTACAGACTGCTCAACCTTACCTCAGTCCCCAGAAAAATCATGGAGGGAATCTGCAAGGAATCCATTTTGAAGCTCTTGAAAGAGAGGAAAGTGATCAGGAATAGTCAACATGGATTCACTCAGGGAAAGTCATGCCTGACCAACCTGATTAGCTTCTATGATATGGTAACTAACTCTATGGACATGGGGAAAGTGGTGAATGTGATATATCTTAACTTTAGCAAAGCTTTTGATATGGTCTCCCAAAGCATTCTTGCCAGCAAGTTTAGGAAGTATGGATTGGATAAATAGACTGTATAGTAATCAACAGCTCGATGTCTGGCTGGCTCCCAATCAGGGCAGCAAGTGAGCAGCCGGGTGGGCAGGAGCTGGGCAGCGCAGGGCCCACGGCAACCATCTTGCTTGCCTTACCCAAAAGCCGGGCCTGTTACTTTGAATGGCTCTGGGGAGGAGCTATTTTGAAATAGCAGCAGTGGTGCATCCCCACTAATTATATTCTGAAATAGCTATTTCAGAGTAGGCGTTATTCCTCATGGAATGAGGTTTACTAAAGTCAGAATAAGCTGTCTGTTATTTTGAATTTATTTTGAAATAACGGAATTATTGTGTAGATGCTTTCACTGTTATTTTGGAATAACAGCTGTTAATTTGAAATAACGCTGCTGTGTAGACACACCCTAAGGTGGCACTACTCATTGCCTTAATATTGTCTCTTCTGAGAAAACATATTTTGAAAAAAAGCAGTGTATTATGTATATTTGAACACAAGCGCATGCCTTGCCCTATGCCCCATCCACTCATCACTTCCCATGAGCTTACTGAATGGCAACTGCAGGGGGACGATGGTGTATTTTTTGAGCAGTGTCTTGATCTTTGGCAGATTCTCCTTTTAGTTGTACTCATTCTTATGGTACAGGTGGAATCGCTTCTGAGTTTGTCAGTAATAATAATAGGCTGTCTGGTTTGCTTCTCTAGTCCTAGACATTTTCTTTCACTGACTGGTTAATTCAGTGAATAGTGTAATATGCTGCATATATTCTTTGAGATCTCAAGTGCAGCTCAATATTAAGGATTAAAATTACATGGGGGGGGGGGGGAAGGGGTGTTCTCCCTGTGTCACTCTACGTTGAATGACTCACATTCACCAGGATAATTTCTGGCATATGAGTAAAATATGCAGACTATATGCTCTGCTGTAGAGTATCACTTTCTGTACACACCATAAACCATACCTGAGAACACAACTGTGCCGCCTCTGTGGAGAAACAGCCCTACCCCATGCACAAATACTATAGACAGTTCTCTTGCCTTTCCATTTGCACAGTGGCTAGAAGCATTTCTGTAGCTATCAACTTGAAATAGAGGTTGTGGAGTACTATTGCTACTTCTCTGTGTCAAGTCTTTGTCTTTTGCTTCCATTTCCCTACCATCCCTGCTGGTGTCCCTGTTTTTAGCCAAATTGCTTAGGCTAGGAGCTTGAGTAGCACATTTTAGTCTATTCATTTATGATGTTACCATGGCTCACAGGAGAAAACACAAAGCTCTGAACACAGGTCTTGGCTGAAAGACCTTTTAATTTGATTTATAAAGTATCTTATTTGTAGTTTCAGAATGAGCTGTTTACAATTGCAGGTTGTTATTATTTAAAAGGGAAAAATTACTTGTAAATGTACTTACTATACAAAAATACATGCTAAAAATGCATGTTTGCACCTGGCTCAAATATATACTCAAGCCTTTTGGTAGCAACTTTCGTAGCTCAAAAATAAGTTTGCCACAAAGTATTCTAACAATTTTTAAAAAATTATCTAGGGTAAAATTAATTTTAGTTTCAAAAGTGAACAAGAGGGAATTTCACAGCAATTGAGAACAGGAGTAATTGATGGGAGAGCACTAACCTTCACAAAAAAGACAAAAGCCTGGACACCTACTTGTGGATTCCCTGACATAGAAAACAAGACAACAATATACTCTAGTGAGACACATTGCATACATTTAGTGACAGCACTATTGCTGCTCTGGAGTCTTGTACCAAATATTCAAAATATTTTTAGAAAGGTAAATTACTTTTAATTCTTTCTGTTGGAAAAGTTTTTTTTCTCTGTGCATTACATATTATGTAGAGTACTCTTATTTACTTCCTGCTGCTTTAAATCACTTACCCCCAAAATGATGACTAAACTTGTTTGTTCAAATGAACAGTGAAATAAACTGAAAAAATGAAGAGCATGGGTTCTTTCGAAAAAGGGTTTTTTTTTTTAAAAGAAACTTGTCTAGACTGTGGTTTCACTTTTGAAATACCCTTTTTCAAAACAGCGATTGGACGTGACTATGCAAATGAAGCGTGGGATATTTAAATCCACACTTCATTTGCACTTTCAATTAGGCTCATTTACATTCCTCTTTCGAAAGAGAAATGTAACCTAGATGAGCCCTTAGGGTCATGTTCCTGTCGGTGCAAACTTGAGTACCATTCAAAATCTAGTTTGCAACAATCAGGATGTTAAGAATTATGTCCAGTGGTCACATATTGGTGGTGTAATCTGAAATACATCTTGTATGTAACCAAGTTTTCAGCATTTATGTAACACAAATAGCAATAGAAAGCATCTGAGGTTTCCTGGTAAATGGTTCAGGTGTTACATAAATAGTATAGTCACATTAATTTTTTAAACAAAACAGGGTTTTGTAAAAATATACATTAATGTAAGCACATTTTCATAGGTTGTTCATTGGCATATAGCAAATTATTTTGTACAATTTGCTCATATGGCAATTGGAAAAACAATGGGCTGGGAATATAATTGATCTTAAGATTGGAAAGTCTTTTAATACTTTTGGGGTAGCTAGGTAGATTCCTTTTGGACCATCATTGTAAATCTGAATTGAGCAGTTGCCCATGATGTGGTATTTGGTTTGTATCTATCCACAGTCACAATTTGGTAATTCTTTGATTTTCCATTTGTGGAGGAAATGGTCACACCTTCCATGCATTGCCCAAAGGTGATGAGTGCAGAGTCCTGGGCCTCTTTAAGACATCACAAGTTGTCCATGATTCCCACAGTCTGTGCTGGTATCTTGTCTGTTAGTGTCTAGTGCTGAGGCTTCCACAAAAGTTTCCTGAATTTGAGTCAGGAGAGAAGCAGTGAATTGAGATCTGGGTGTATTGGCAGATCCAGAGCAGCCAGAAACTTACTGTGCTCTTGGACCACAGCAGTGTATAATTAAAATGTCATATCTCTGTATAGTCCTCAGTAAAATTGCCCTTATGATGCATGTATTTCAGAATTGTGTCGTATACATACAATTTTTCAAATTCTTATCCTAGTTAACACCTATACTACCCTACTGACTTCAGTAGCAAGTTGAATCTGATTGAAACAAAGATTCATGATTATTAATAGCACGTTCTGTATGTCAATTCTTTTTGCCCCAGACTATGCCCTCCTAACCCTGTTCTGATAATATCTTCTAAGGTCTTTCATGAGTCTTCATAAACATTCAGGAGTGGGTTTTGCCTGGGTCCTGTGGGATGTGCCTGAGGAAGGAGGGAGCTCAAGGACAAAGAAAATAACAGCCATAGTTCTTCTTCTCTGAAGAAGAGCATGCTATATCTGGAACCCTAGTATTGTTTCTAAGGCTACATCTGTACTGTGGCGCTATTTTGGGAAGTATCCCCAAATAGCTATTCCGCATCTTTTGAGCATGTCTGTTATTTCTAAATATAACAGCCTCGCTATTCCGACATTCCTATAAACCTCATTCCACGAGGTTAAGAGACATTTCGGAATAGCACTTTATTTTGAAATTACATTGAAATAAGCAACACAATTTGCATAGCGCAATTTGTGTAGCTTATTTTGAGGTAGAGGCACCCTATCTGTGACACCATATACCTCTAGGTATATTGCATTTTTTTCAGTGCCTCTACTATGGGGTTGTACATTAAAAGCACAGTAAATTGTCTTGTATCTTTTTGTGTGTGTTTCATATACTGTGATATGTCTCTTCAATGCCCTTAATTAATGCACCAGAGCTATCTGTTATTATTGAAGCAAAAGAAAGGAGTATGCAGCACTTTAAAGACTAACAAGATGGTTTATTAGGCGATGAGCTTTCGTGGGCAGGACCCACTTCCTCAGATCAACTTCTGGAAGAGAATCTGGCCCATGAAAGCTGATCACCTAATAAACCGTCTTTAAAGTGCTGCATAGTCCTTTCTTTTGTTTTAGCAATATCAGACTAACACAGCTACATCTCTATTGTTATTATTGAATCTTTCTCTTTATATGACCCCATTCATAGTTATGTTTGAGTGCTATCCAAGTATTTGAAAATAGGAATAAAACATTATACTGCTCTCTTTTTAATTAATAGATTAATTGTGGTTTAGTGTTTGTGAGTGTGCTGTGAGTGAGCATAGAACTTATCATGGAAATGAAAAGCCAAATGAAAAACATAAACATTTATCCTTATTAATTCACGCCTTACCTAGGTTCCCGACCTAGAATTATTCTTGTAGTCAAATATCCTTTATTGTAAAGCATGTCTGCATAAAGCTGGCTCCAATAGAAAATTAGAGATTTTGACACTTCATTTTACATATGACAAAAAGCTTAAATCAGAAAACCCATTTTGGCACTATGTATAGGTATGCAATTCCTGTGTAAGTCCAGGACATTTCTATGTGAATATTTCAGTGTAGAATGAAGCCCACATTTTTCATGCCCCTGTTTCATCTCCGTTATAACATGCAGATAGTGAAAGTAGATTGGCCAGATGAGCATAAACTGATTCAGGCTATGTCTACACTACCAGGTTATTTTGAAAATAAGTTATTTTGAAATAACTCCCCAAATAACTATTTCAAAATAAGCTTATTTCTCTTCACAAGCAGGAGTTATTATTATTTCAAAATAAGAAGCCCATTATTTTGAAATAACAGGCTTGGCAGTGTGGACATTTGCCTTGTCATTTCAAAGTAGATATGTGTAGATATGCCCTCAGGGATGTATAATTTACCCTTTCTGTGGCAGCCTGGAACTTGTTGGGATTGGTCCTATCTTGGGCAGGGGGCTGGACTTGATGACCTCCTGAAGTCTCTTCCAGCTCTGTGATTCTATGATTGTGTCTTGACCCCAAGGGACAAGTGCACAGACTAATTTCTGTCTTTTCTTAGGGTTTCCAACAGGTGCTCAAACAAACCCTGGCTGGGAGAGACTGTACAAATGATTGACTGAATTATACATCTCCTGGCCAGACCAATCCCAGCTCAGATCCATCTACTTGTTTGGGGACTAAAACTCCTCAGGGAGGGGAGGAGGCAGTCATGTTTTTGTTGCTACACTTTCTCTACAGAACTGGCTTTTTTTCCGAGGCTACGTCTAGACTGCAGAGTTTTTCTGGGACGCTTCAGTATCCCAGAAAAACTCTGCCGCGTCCAGGGAATGCGTCTGCTCTTCGATTT
>JANRFK010001605.1:29430245-29445804 GCA_030068395.1 Apalone spinifera | reverse complement strand
AAGAACAAACCTACAGTCCCTAACTTGTACGTAACCCGGGGACTTCCTGTACTGTTACTGTGCAACTGTTGCTAAACTGTTGAATAATAAAGAAACTTTCCTATCTTTGCATGATGGTGACTATTAGAATTGCAATACAGGTTCCTCTGATGCTCAAAATTCTTTTCCTCCACTTCCTTTGCTTTGTGTGGTCATTCGCCTCTGTAAAGTGATTGTAAATAGCTCTCATTCTAATTTTGCACTGCTTTTAAATAAGTTTTCACAATGGTAAATTGTTACATAAGTTGTAAGGCATTGGCAAATCATCCCCAAAATTACTTAAGGAAACTACTTTTCTGAGAAGGCAGTGTTTTATTACTGTATTGTTTACTTGGTTAACATCAGCATTGAAAATCAGTGAACTGTAGATTTCATTCAGCTGAACGATAAGAGATTCTGATGGCCATGTACAAGGGAACCTAGAATACACACTACTTTGAATATATTAATTATGGAAGGCTCTAATAAATCTATATGCATACAACAGTCTCCCCTGCCTTTAAAACCTTCTAATGCAGTGTTTCTCAAAGTTCCACAAAATCACGTTGAGAAACCTGCTACCTGGCTGCTCCAGTGTGTTTATTTACCGGCTCCATGGCCATGGAGCCTTGTGGCTCCCATTGGCTCTGGTTTGCCGTTTGTAGCCAAAGGAATCCACAAGGCTCTGTGGCTGCATTAAACACACCAGAGTGGCCAGTTAGCAGATTTCTCAAAGTGGTTTTATGGATCACTTTGAGAAACACTGTCCTAATCCCCATCCATTTTGAGTATCTTCAGATTGATTCTTTTCTCTAACTAACACAAAGGTGCTAGCAGCAAATAAGGGTTCTTTCATCTCTTTTTATTTCTCCTTTGTTTCTTCACAATGATGGTGAGGAGAATTCAGTTATAGTGACTTAGTCATTGCAGGTAAAGGGCTTGATTCTTTACTCAATTATACCATATTTATATATATATATATTTTGGGGTTTTTTTTGTTTTTTTTGCTAGCATAGATATATTGACTTCATGAGGGTTAAATGTAGGAACACTGATAGAACAGAATGGAGGATCAATCCTGAAGTTTCTCCAGATAGGTTATTTGAATATGTTAGTACTTTTGTTTCCTTCACTGAATTGGAAGCAATGTAACTGATTCTTTTTTAAGCACATCACTTAGCAAAAGATCCCTAAACGGAAGGTGACCATGTTTTCAAAACTAGCAGCCAGGATATTTTGGTAGCATTTTTTGGATGAAAAAATGTTGATCTTGAAGACAAATGTACACTTAATTAAAAATGTGTGGGGCTGTCACTAGTGCCAGATTCTAACTGACTTGTGACACATACATATTTCTCAAAATGGAGTGTCTGAATCAGTTTATCATGAAACACCAAATATAATTAATGTTCAGTTTGAGCAAAAAAAGAGCTTTGAGGTTCTCTCCACTAATTCAACTTTTCAGTTCTTTCCAAGTACTGCTAATCACACTGAACAATTGTTCCACTGGGCTGTTATTCCTGGAAAACAGATCACATTCTATTCATCATTACAATGTGTCAAAATGCACAGTCAGACTGTGAAACTCACTGCCAGGGGATGTAAAGGACTGAAATTTAACTGGGTTAAAAAAGAATTAAGATAATTTTATGATTGATGCATCAGTGGCAATTAGCCAAGATGGTCAGGAATACAACCACATGCTCCAGATGTCCCTAAACCTCCAAGTGGCAGAATCTAGGGCAAGACAACTGGGAATGGGTCTCTCAGAATTGCTGGGTTCTGTGCTTTCCCTCCAAAGCTTCTGGCTGTCAAAGGACTGGACACTGGGTTAGATGGACACTTAGTCTGATCCAGTATGGCAGGGGTGGGAAAGAGGCAGCTGCAGCTACTTTAAACAGCAGGCTGCTAATTGCTATGCAGTCGGCAGGAAGAAGAAAGCTTCATGCACTGTCCTGATCCCTAGAAAAATCCCCCAGCTCCCACTGGCCAATTTCCAGCCAATAGGAGCTGAGAAATTTTGCTGAAGGCAGGGGCAGCAAATGAAGACTCCTCACTCCCTTCCTCCATCCCTCCCTGTGCTGGAGCAGAGCCACGTGGAGCAGCCCACCCAGCACACAGACAGGGAGTCTGCAGAGCTGCTGGCTGGGAGGCATCTAGGTAAGTGCATCTCACCAGAGCTTGTTTCTGGCACCCATCCCTTGTTTTCCCCCAACTAACTGTTCCAGGCCATCACCCAAACCCTCTGTATCCCCTCTTCCCACCTCCTCCAGGTCACAACTCCCTCCCTGACCCTGCACCCCATTCCCCTGCCCCACATCACCATCCAAACCCTCTGCACCCCTTTCCCACTTCTTCCAAGTCACAACTCCCTCCCAGACTCTGCACCCCCTCCTGTACCTCTCCCCCTTTCCTGCACCCATAACCCCTTCTGGACCCTGCATCCCAAGTCCCTGCCCCAGAGTATAACCCCCTCCTTCACCCAACCTTCCTCTCAGACCCCACACTCCCTCCTGCACCCCAATCCTCTATCCCAAGCTCCCTCATACACCCCACCCACCATCCCAGACTCTGCATCCCTTCCACAGAAGTGTGGCCCTTTATCACTTACCAAAATCTAGAAGTGCCCCCCGCAGTATGACCATTCTTATATTCTTAATACTATTTAAATATTTTTTAAAGATTCCCCAATTTTTCTGCCCACTTTGAAATATTGTATTACCTACTGTTTTCTCTGGATATCTGGATATGCCCATCTTGCCAGCAGTGACGTAACATGTCTTGCCTGTTAACATACATAATTGTAGAAATAAATGGATTACTGAGTAGTGCCACTAAGGGAACCACTCTGAACTATTTGAACAGCTTCCCTTTATTAAATTTCAATTTCTTTCTAATGTTTCTAAGTAGTTAGGACTAACAGCCAGTGGCACACTTTTTCCTAGATTATCAAAATAAATGGAAGCAACAGGAAAGTGCCAACTAACTATGACAGCTGGGGAAGATGTTACACTCTTTCCTTGGCTTAGAGTGAAAGTTTTCCACATTTAGAATATGTCTAGTGATTTTTTTGGGGGGTGTTTGGTTAATTCTTCTTATCTCCTTTGATTCTGGGACAATTTACTGTTATGTCCAGGAATTATTGTATCTTTATTTATTTGGTGCTATTTGCACTATTTCTGCTCTTTATTCCAAAGAGAGATGGTAGACAATAAATCAGGAAGAGAGGTTGCAAATATTTGGATTTTTTTATCCTGGAAACAAGCAATAGTTTGAGGATTTTCAAAAAATATTTCAGAGCTTGGCTTGGCTGCTGTATCATGCTATACCTTGTGAACTTAAGGAAACAAAACAAGAAAAAGCACCATGTAAAACGTTTTTAAAAGAAAATCAAATCAAGTTAGTAAAATTTTGAGTGCCACATGACCATTATATTTATTAATATTTGTTTTCAATATGTTGTTCGTAATCAGTCAATTCTCTTTGTCTTGTCTCAAGAATGACTATGTTATCTGCTTAAATGAAGCACACAAGATCTTTTATAGGGGAAAAGGCAGTATGCTGAATTTATTGAGAATACAACAGTGGCATATGCTTTTCAATCTCTCACACAAACAAACAACGTACACACACACATTCCCGCCAGATTATGTTATAGTTATCAGTCCAGATTCTGTATCAGTCTAGTGGCCAGCTAGATTGAACACAGAGGGAGAAAAGGGCCTTTGTCGGTTGATCAATCCAATGCTCTTCTGGAGTTGGTGGCAAGACAAACCTGAAGTTCCATAGCAAAGCACCCTGCTTTTATAATCCTTTTCTCTGTTGAAATCAATGGATTCCGCTCTGTCAGCCTGTGACCAGAATGTTATCTTGTTGATCTCAATCGTTCCCAAAACATTTTCCAAAGCTCATCCTGTCCTGGATTGTTAATCAGTTGTTTTTAGGGGTGCCCGCCCTTCACCTTTAGAGCCGTCAATCTGCCAATCTGATCAATTCTTGACCGTGGGTATGCATTGATGGTTTCTCTGATGCCGATATGGTTTCTTCCCAATCTGTCTTTTACAGTTTCTCTTCACCCGCATTGCCCCACTTCTTTCTTGACCATCTGGCTCTAATGATGACCTTCACACCTTATCTCATTCATATAAACAGTCTTTCACAACATTCTTCAAAAGTAAACAGTACTGTTTTACATTAAGCAAAATCAAAATCAAAACAATTCACACTGAAGGTCTGGGCCTTCAATATTTCTAATCGCATTAACATAGACACAATATGAGATCCTGTCTCTTTTACTCACCACACTTTAGAACAAGGAAATACAGGAGATATATACTTAACTAAAGGATTTGACTTACTACAATATTAAATATGATTATATATATTACTCTACATTATCACATTACTAAACCTAAAATACAAATATAAAAAAGAATAAAACATTCAATCCTAACAACTAGTCATTACATAACATTGAAGAGCAGTGAATATACAATAAAAAGAAATACTACTGCATATAGCTTGTGGAATTCAGGCTGCAGGAGGTCATTGCTTAAAATGCCACTGTGGCTCAATTTAAAGCAGTTACAGATTGTATTAGGACTAAAACAGATGTAGCTAATGAATCACATGCTATGAGATTTCTTAAAACAATATTAAGAAAACAATATTAAAATAGGGCAACAAAAACATTCTACAAATACATTAGAATGAAGAACAATGGGGTAGATCCATTATTCATTGACAGGTGTGGTCAGGGGGAACAATGATGTCAGAGAATATGGAAATGGAAGAAGTGCTAAATGATATATATTTTTTTATTCTGTTTTCCCTGGACCTAGGTTAGTAACAATTGGACATCTAATAAAGTGGAAAGCCAGTGAAAATGAGGTAGAATCAAAGGATAAAACAGGGAAAGAACAAGTTAACAATTACATAGACAAGTTCTATGTCTTCAGGTTACTGGGATCTGATGAAATATCTGAATCATTAGGGATTTATCTTCAAAAAGACATGGAAAATGAGAGAGATTCCAGAGGACTGGAAAAAGTGCCCAGCTATAAAAAGGGAAATAAAGACAACAGGAAGAATTACAGAGCAATCTGCATAATCTACTAGGAAATAATGGGACAAATGATTAATCAATCAGTTTGAAAAACACCTAAAAGATAAAGTGGTAAGTAACAATTAGCATGGATTTGTCAAGAACAAATCATGTCAAAACAATCTACTAGCTTTCTTTGACATGGTTATTGAGCGTGGATAAGGAGGAAGCAGTAGATGTGGTATATATTTATTTTAGTCAGGCTTTTTCTCATATGGCCTTCTCATAATCAAACTAGGGAAATATAACCTAAATGGAGCTACTACAAGATGAGTGCATAACTGGTTGGAAACTGTTCCCAGGGAGTAGTAGTTTCTGGTTGACAATTGAGGTAGACGGTCATATCGAGTGGGGTATCACAGGGTACGTCTAGATTACACTCCTTTTTCAAAAGATACTTTTGAAAAAGCCTCTTTAAAAAAAAGCATCTAGACTACAATCAGTACTTTTGAAAAAGCAAGCCGCTTTTTTGAAAGAGAGTACCCAGGCAGTCTGGATGCTCTCTTTCGAAAAAGCACGGTATGCATTACATAGTGCCATTTTTTCGAAAGAGAACTTTTTATTACTTATTAAACTTGGTTTTCTGCTGTCAACAAAACAGCTGCATTCTTTCGATTTACTGTCGACAGAATGCAGCAGCAGTCTAGACGCAGGTAAAGATTTTTTGAAAAAAGGCCACTTTTTCAAAAAATCCCTGTAGTCTAGACATACCCACAGAGAACAGTTCTGGGTCTGGGTCTGTTCAATATCTTCATCAGTTAGATAATAATGAAAGAGAGAGTAACCAAGCTGGGGGAGTTTGCAAGAGCTTTGGAGGGGAGGATGGAATTGAAATTCAAAATAATCTGGACAAATTTTAGAAATGGTCTGTTTAGTTTGAAGAAGAGAAAACTAAAAGGATACTAGCTATAGTTTGCTAGTACTTAAAAGGCTATTACAGTGAGGAGGGAGGGAAAATTCTTCTTCTTAACCTCTGATGTTAAGACAGTAAACAATGGGCTTAAGTTGCAGCAAATAAATCATGATTTAGGGTGGATATTAGGAAAAACTTTTTAACTGTCAGAATGGTTAATCACTGGAATAAATTGTGTAGGGCGTTTGTGGAGTTGTTTAAGAGCAGGTTAGACAACTATCTCTTAGGAATGGTCTAGATGTTGCTCGATCAGTACAGGGGCCTGGACTAGATGACTCTTGAGGTCCCTTACAAAACCATAGAATTGAAAAACTGGAACTGCACAGAACACTTTGTGTAAACACAAGAATGGTTTTTACATTTGAAGTGTCTGAGCAGCAGGACACAACACAGAGGATTTCATGAGTTCCTCAACACAAGAGCAAGTGAAAATGCTATATGAAATTTTTTTAGATCTAATTAGATCGAGAGAGTAGGCCATCACACTTCTCCTGGAATATGTTAAACAAAAGCAATGCTAGAACAGCGCAGAAGAAGATTAAAAGGCTTGTTCTGGCGATAGACTCAAGCAATCCAACTTTGCTCTACCTACCTGCCTGGAGCTGGAAGTGCCCTCCAAATGGTTGCAAGTAAAGACGGGATGTAATCTTCAGTGCAAGATTATCCAGGATCAAGGAGAGGAAATATTTTTTGATGGAGAGGCCACTCCAAAAACTTGGTAAATGGTCATGGGCTGCACACTTCCATGATATAAATGGAGAAGGTGTGGGAGGACAAGAGGGATTCAGGGGATTGCATTGAGACTTGGAGCAGTAATGTAGGAGGCAGTGCAGGGGATTGGGGTTCAGAGTCTGGAGTGTGAAGAGGTGCAGGAGGGGGCCACAGGGTTGGGGGGAGAGAGGGCCTGGGGTGCCAGAGGGATGCTTTAGCTAGGAGGTGCTTACCTGGCAGCTCCTGGCCAGCAGTTTAGTGGGTTCCTCAGCCATGGTCCCTGCCTTCCATGTACCCACATGACTGTGGTGACCATGTGCAGATCTGAATGCTGGGAGTGGTGTATGTGTGTGTGTGGGGGGGAGGGGTGTGTATTTTGTGCACTGCCTGTCCTGCAATCAGGTAGCTCCCACTGTCCGAAAACTAGCCAATGGGAGCTATGAGATTCTTCTGGGGGCAGGGACAGCCTCTCTCCCTACCCTTGGGCTAATAGTGTTCGCAGATGCATGTGGCCCCTGCAGTTGGCTGCTCTGAGAGCCATGCCAGGAGTGGGGAAGGCAGGGAGCCTGGCTGAGGCCTGGCCCATGGGCCATATTTTATCCACCCCATCCAGGAGAGATCTTTATGTCTGAGACAGTCTTAGGGTGCATCTACACAGTTTATTTTGAGTGCATTTTGAATTTGGCTGTCTACATAGCGCCACATTTCAAAATAACTCACTATTCCGAAATTCCCCTTAACCCTTGTGGAACGAGGGTTACTGGGATGTCAGAATAAGCTGCCCATTATTTAAAAATCTATTTTGAAATAACAGGTTGCTTCAATAGATGCGGAATAGCCATACATGGGCTCTTGCACTTTTGTCCTGCACTGCTATGCTGACTGTTTTGTTTTAATTTTTTCCAAACTTCCAGAAAAAATACATTAAATTCTGCTGAAAAGATGGGATGAATGTTCAAATTACTTTAACTCAACAAATATTTATGCTTCACTTGTACACAGTTTTCCTTTTCATTCCCTAATCTGAAATAGACTTCCTATTGGGCACTGATTGGGAAACATTCCATCCTAATCCAACCATTGTAAAATACTATTCAAACTAATCAGGTATGACAGTGCTATGGTTAACTAACAGTTGGTGTGCTGCCAGCAACTCTTTAATGATGGTATTAATGATGATACTGATGTTACCTGATAGGCTTTGCTGAAAAAGAAGAGTTTCTCCAGAGAGAAGCAAAGAGATTATGATATGAATGTATAAGGAGAGCAGGTGTCCTTTCTGCTCGGAATATATAAGGATAGTAGGTAGGTATCCTTCATGCTGTTTTATGAGTGTGACTTAAAGATTTCCTTTGTATGAGAGAAAAGATGATCAAACTAATCCTTTTCTGTATTACACCACAAAAATCCTTGTTTAAATAACATCAAGGGCCTGATTTAAAACCATAAAGGCACAGAAATACAGAGCTAAGACTGAAAAACTACCTTTACATATTGCTTCAAGGAAGTATGTGATTTTGAAGGTCACTTGCTATTTAAAAACAACAGCAGTTACTATCTGTAGGTAGAATATAGTGAGTTCATGGTCATAATTCAGACTTTGTAAGTACTCACATTACTCCAATGGGGTACATAAAAAATTCTTGGTCCCATTCTGGAGATTCAGCTAAGATTAGTACTTGATGTGAGTACTTAGGAATGAAGGGCAATCACAAACCTTTCAACAGTAAGTCCATGCTTTTTTGATCTTGCCTTTTACTATAAACACATATAACAAAATCCAAGAAACAAACCCAACCAAGAAAAAAAACTCTACTAAACACATAATTTGTCTTTTAGAGAGAGAATGAGAGAACAAAGCACATATGATAACTAGTATTTACTTTTCTTAATGCATGGTTGGTAGGGGCTCTGATACTGCAGTATTTTAAAGTGTGGTATTAGCACCTACATAGAATAGGTTTGCCAAGAGCTTACAGTGGAGGTTTGTTTGTGTGTTTTTGAAGGCAGGGAGTTTATCACAGAAAGGGATAGGTGTCCCATTCAAGCAATTTTTCAAACAATTGCAGCTGTGAGTTTGGGGTATGGGAGATCTTGACTGTTTGATTAGTTGTGGATGTTCTGTGTTCTGTGCTTGTATCTGTTCAGACTGTGCAAAAATGACCTGCAGCCCTCAGCCCTCCACTCTTATTCCCTGGCTACCTGTTCTGAGCAACATAGCTTGTTGCAGAGAGTCTACAGCCAGACTGGTAGAAAATCTATGTGTCAGTCCAGGTCTCGTAGTGACATAGATATCTCCAGTATACGACTTACATTGAGAACTCCATGGCTGTCTCAACTGCCAGATCAAGATCTGTCAGCAGCAATGCTTTAGTGCAATGAGTAGTTGGCTCAAGACGTCTGGAACAGTTTATTTGTCACTGATGCGACTATTTGATTGCCAAGATTTGACCTGCTGTGTCACCTTTAGTTTCTGCTAATCAGATTCTGAGCTAACCAAACGACATATGCAGCCAACCACTCCACGTGGAGTCTGTTCAAAAATCTACTTTCTCAGTAAATGTTGATGACTGTCAGCCAATCAGACTTCATGAGGGCCTTAGATCCCTTCTACCCTAGGAAAAGTGTGGAGTGCAGGAGATACCCAGACGGAAGTAATTATATCTCAAACTCATGTTAGGAAGTCAAGAAGAATTAAGTATCCAGAGTTCTCCAGATTGTATGTGGTTTATGAGAGAAGAAACAGTGTCAGAATTTCTTTGGGAAAAAAAAAGAGGTGGGTAGGTGGTGGGGGTTAACAAACATTCAAAAATTACTTTGAAGCTAGTTAGACAGTCTTTACTCTGGACAGTGGACAATGTCTTTACTAAAGACTAAAAAGCTAGGCACAAAGACATAATGGAAGATTTAAGCTTGTCATGGAAAATAACTAATGCTGATGATTTATAAAATGCTTGTAATCTGTCTCCTGAGATCTACCACCATAGAGATAAACATCAATATGTATGATGATTTACTCCATTGGAGATATAATAAACCAAAGTTTAAAAGGCTTGAGGAATGTCACCTAATTTCATGGAATTTGCTCTTCCTGACTATGGAAAAAGATGTCCAGGTTTCGTGTTACACTGTGTCTCCTTTAATTCTCCCAGGTCCCTCTAGTAAGCTAGTGTAAGGAGAGCAATAAGTGGAAATCATGGACTATATAATCACTCAAAGGAAAACAGAATCTTTCCAATCTGTCTTCCGGTGCTTTCTAACATGGCATCTCTACCAGCTAAAGCAGGGGTGAGCAATAAAATGGCATCAGTTCACCAGGGTTAGCCCCTGGTAGTCCGTTGCTGCTATATTTACCTACACCTCTGCAGTTACAGGTGATTGCAGCTCCCATTGGCCAGGAATAGTGATCCACAGCCAATGGGAGCTATGATGCCCCATACCTGCAGAGGTGCAGGTAAATATGGTGGTATGGAGGGCCACCAGAGGCTAATCCTGGCAGACTGGATCTGGCCTACAAGCCATTATTTGCCCACCCCTAAGCTAAGGAAAACAAAGTATACCCAGGAGGATTTCTTCTCATAATTGCTGCCAATGATTCCTAGTAATCCAAGCCTTTCAGATGACTCTCGCTGGAGTCCTTGCTGGAAGTTTTTCCTCCAATGTATATTGACACTTCAAACTGGCTTTCCACAAGGGAGAAAGATAGTAGAAACCCAACTTTCACAGCACTGGCTAGTCCTGCTTCTGGCAAGATCTCTGGAAATCTTAAATATTTTAAACCAGGGACTAGCCACAGATATTTTCCAAGTAATTGTTTATCAAATCCGTGCATCAAGAGTGTGTCTATTTGCACAGACAAATAGATTAAGGAATACCTTCATATTTATTATCATTGCTTGCACCCCAAGAGTATTTAGAAGCATCAGAAGAAAAAGTCAGCCCTAACAGGGTTTGGTAATGTGGTTGAAAGCTCCATGATGAAAGGATATCAGTGGAAGTTAGAATCCACACACTTGCAAAGTCATATTGCTATTCTAATTTGTAACCGTTCACTTTAAATTACCTTAATCGGTACTTTCATTTAAACTCTGGAGAAATGAAGACATTTCATCATCTTACAGATGAGCGAATTGACCCGTGCTCAGCTAATTATTCATTAAAACCTGTTTCACACATTAAATGAATGGCAGTGAAAAAATAATAGACACATTTAATTTTCTTTTTACATTGGTGGGCAATATTTAAACCTTGTAACTAATGCATTAATTGCCAATTGACATTGTTGTGATTAAAACAATTTGCTGCGTTATCTTTATAGCTTGTGGAAGGTTTGGTATAACTTTTAAGTGCTCATTCAGTTGCATATTCATACAATAGCAGGTGTCAAAACAGTGCAGAATTCTATTAGCTGTGGGACAAGATCATGTGAGCTTCTCCAAGAAACTTTCTGTTACAGATGAGCCACATCTTTCTATTTTAGAAAGATGTGGATTAGATCTGGGTGAAATAATTTGAAATGAATAATTTATTTTGAATAATTTATTAAATGAACCTTTCTTGTCACAGACTGCCCATGCACAGTTTTACGGTCTGTTTTATTCATTATTTTAAAAACTATTACGTACAAAACCCTAGAGAAACCAGTAAATTTTGGTCTGAAGCTTGTTTGCAAGTATTCAGAGATCAAATTAAATTACAAAATTGAGCTGATTTTATTTGGGTGTAAAAGTAACAATATATTTCTGTGTCCTTATTAGATGAGTGTTACTCTTGTAATCAAGTTTCTGGTACAAATACTCATGATTACAAATGTGAAATTTATCTTTTTTTCCCCCTGAAGCAAGTTTTAAAAAAAGTTGGACCAAATGCTTGAAATATCTGTCTAGCTCCAGTTTGAATTCACTCCTTTTCTTCCTTTCTCTGTCCCTATTGAAACACCACATTCTTTTTCATTCTGTCTAAGCCCATGTCTAAATATTGCCTCCTCTTTTTCCACAGCAGCTTCAACATCCCAACTTTTATCTTGGTCCAATATGTTTTGTTTTTAGAATTTAAAGATGAGTTAAAAGTTCAAAAATGTATGTCAATACCTTCCTGTTGTGGGAGTTATTTTTATCATGTGTATTATGATTAAATGAAGGGAGGTCTGTGTTGACTAATTGGGCGTATGACTAAAATGATGAGAAAGAGACAGTCCCTGCCTTTGTTTTTAATTTCACTGTCCACTGCAGCACTAATGTATACAGGGCTTCATTAGAAAATTCTCCATAGTTGCTTTCAAATTCATGCATAGCTTCAGTCTGATATATGTATTTCAAAATTGTATCTCATTGCATTTCGTACTCTGGTCCTTCTATAGTCTAATGAAAGGTGCTGACTTAGGATCCTTTGGTTTAATGGAGCATCTTGTCTTCAGATTTCAGCTTGTATAATAATGTTCTATAGGTTTCACTTCTGTATTCAATTGGAATTTGACTTGCTGCACCTATTTAAGTAATTCTGTTCCTTTGGAGTGGAGCTCATGTTCCAGTTCATGTAAGCTTACAGCTGTAACAGTAATATTAGACTCTTGAAAATCTGCCTTAAATACAGTAAAACCTGTGTTATTCCCCACACCCAGGGTTAGTGCATGCTGGTAACCTAAAAATTCCGGTTATCTGGGGCAGGGCAGTCATGCAGAGTCTATGGGGGACATGGGAGCTGTGCGGGGGCTGGGATGTGGCCTGCTAGGAGGGCCACAAGCCATGCGGTGGGTGGGGGGTGTGTGGGATGCAGCCTGATGAGAGGGGGTGAAAGCCAGGGGGCAGGGTGGGAGGCGGAGATGGTGGGGGCGGCCTGCTGGGGGTGCCAGGAGCCGCGTGGGGGAACCAAGATGTTTGCTTCTGGCTGCTGTTTGCCTCTTCCCCAGGTACGTGCTGCATGCTCATCTGAGGAGCACTTAAAGAGCCAGTTTCCTTTTTTTTTTTTTTTTTTCTTTTCCTGGCATCAAAAATTTGCCGGTTTCTACAGTTTTCCGGATGCGTAAGTTCCAGATAGGGCAGGTTTTACTGTACTTTTTAAGCTTTCTCTAACTTCTTCAAGCAACAATGCAGCGCTAGGAAATAGAATACATGCTGCTTTCCACGTGATTTCTTTTCCAACTTTTTTGGTGATAGTTTAGCCCAGTGGTCACCAACCAGTAGACTGGGATCTACCAGTAGATCTTGGATCCTCTGACAGGTCATCCTGATTGGTTTGGCCAGGAAACTATCAAGTGTGGCACTTCAGTTGCCTCTCCATCTACTGTCATGATGCTCTTGCCCTCTGCCTCGGAGCTGCCCCTTGGGAGCCTCCTGCCTCCTGTGCAGAGTGTGGGAGGAAGAAGGGAGGGTGCTGATGTCATGGTGTCCCTCCTCCCACCACTTCTGTACCCCATCTCCACACAGAGAGAAGGGGATAGAGGGAGCTAGGCAATGCAAATCTCTGTCACTCACACATACTGTGTGTGTCTCGGTCATTCTCACAAACACATGCTGTCCTTCCCTCTCATCTCCTGACCCAAGGGTAGATGTTACTACTTTTACTGCTTTCAGAGTGTGTTATTTTTGGTTTTTGACTGGACTGTGTATTTCATACCTTTCATTTCTCTCCTATACTTAAATTTAATTCTTTGAGTAGTGAGTTATAAAATGCCTAACCTGTCATATCTGGAGTAATTAACCCTGTGGTAATTGTGCTCCTGGAAGTGGCTGGCAGGTCCCTGTAGCCCCTGAGAAAGTCAGAGCAGGGGGTCTCCACATGCTGTCCTTGCCAGCCGACTCCAGTCCTGCAGGTCCCATTGATCAATAACAGAGAATCGGGAACAGTAGAAGCTGTGGGGTTGGTGCCTGTAGATGAGGGGCAGCACATGGAGCCACTGCTGTACATGTCAGCTGCTTTCAGAAGTGGTAAAAGGCATGGTAGGAGTAAGCCTGCCTTAACTCCAATCCGTGGGGCAGCTGTCTGGCTGCTCCCAGGGTAGACAGCGGGGGCAGGACTTGAACCCGCAACCCAGCCAAATGCCCTATCTCCTAAATCCACTCCACAACCCACCCACCTCCCTAGAATCATAGAACACTAGAACTGGAAGGGACCTTGAGAGGTCATCGAGTCCAGTCCCCTGCCCTCATGGCAGGACCCAGTACTATCTAGACCATTCCTGATAGATGTCTATCTAACCTGCTCTTAAATATCTCCAGAGATGAAGATTCCACAACCTCCCTAGGCAACTTATTCCAGTGTTTAACCACCCTGACAGTTAGGAAGTTTTTCCTAATGTCCAACCTAAACCTCCCTTGCTGCAGTTTAAGCCCATTGCTTCTTGTCCTATCCTCAGAGGTTAAGGAGAACAATTTTTCTCCCTTCTCCTTTAGATACCCTTTTAGATACCTAAAAACTGCTATCATGTCTCCTCTCAGTCTTCTCCTTTCCAAACTAAACAAACTCAGTTCTTTCAGTCTTCCTTCATAGATCATGTTCTCTAGACTTTTAATCATTCTTGTTGCTCTTCTCTGGACCTTCTCAAATTTCTCCACATCTTTCCTGAAATATGGTGCCCAGAACTGGACACAGTACTCCAACTGAGGCCTAATCAGCACAGAGTGGAGCGGAAGAATGACTTCTCTTGTATTGCTCACAACACACCTGTTAATGCATCCCAGAATCATGTTTACTTTTTTTGCAACAGCGTCACACTGTTGACTCATATTTAGCTTGTGGTCCACTATGACCCCAAGATCTTTTTCTGCAGTACAGCTTCCTAGATAGTCACTTCCCATTCTGTATGTGTCAGAGTGATTGTTCCTTCCTAAGTGGAATACTTTGCATTTGTCCTTATTAAACTTCATCCCATTTAACCTCAGACCATTTCTCCAGTTTCTCTGGGTCATTTTGGATTATGACCCTATCCTCCAAAGCAGTTGCAACCCCTCCCAGCTTCATATCATCTGCAAACTTAACAAGCGCACTCTCTATGCCAATATCTAAATCGTTGATGAAGATATTGAACAGAACCAGTCCCAAAACAGACCCCTGAGGAACCCCGCTTGTTATGCCTTTCCAGTAGGATTGTGAACCATTAATTCACAATTAATTGAGATTGTGAACAATTCTCTCTGAGAATTGTTATCCAGCCAGTTATGCACTCACCTTATAGTAGCCCCATCTAAGTTATAGTTGCCTAGTTTACTGATCAGAATATCATGTGAGACTGTATCAAATGCCTAAAGTGTACGTATACCACATCCACCACTTCTCCCTTATCTACCAGACTTGTTATCCTATCAAAGAAAGCTATCAGATTGGTTTGACATGATTTGTTCTTTGCAAATCCATGCTGGCTCTTCCCTATCACCTTATTATCTTCCAGGTATTTGCAGATGAATTCCTTAACTACTTGCTCCATTATCTTTCCTGGCACATAAGTTAAACTGACTGGTCTGTAGTTTCCTGGGTTGTTTTTATTTCCCTTTTTATAGATGGGCACTATATTTGCCCTTTTCCAGTCTTTTGGAATCTCTCCTGTCTTCCATTATTTTTCAAAGACGATAGCTAAAGGCTCAGATACCTCTACTATCAGCTCCTTGAGTATTCTAGGATGAATTTCATCTGGCCCTAGTTACTTGCAGACATCTAACTTTTCTTAGTGATTTTTAACTTGTTCTTTTTTTATTTTATCTTCTAAACCTGCCCCCTTCCCACTAGCATTCACTATGTTAGGCATTGCTTCATCAGACTTCTCTGTGAAGACCAAAACAAAGAAGTCATTAAACATCTCTGCCATTTCCAAGTTTCCT
>JANRFK010001605.1:29415368-29425475 GCA_030068395.1 Apalone spinifera | reverse complement strand
TCCCCTTTCTCCTCTTTCTCCTTTCCCCGATCCCCTCCCTGACCTCTTTTCCTCCCCTTAGTCACTTGCTGCCACCCCCGGGGCTGCCACGTTCAGTCCAAACATTGGCCTCCAGGAGGCGGTTTTTGTTTCTCCTGCTCCCAGCACATCTGGGGCTGTTTTCCCTCCGCTAATGCTCCTACTTCTTCCCAGCAGGGACTCCAGAGTCCCTATGTCCCTGTGTCCATTGGTTGCAGGGCATGTGGCAGGGTCTGGCCCCAAGGTGTTTGGGGGCCTATGGCCCCAACACCAGATACGCTGAAGGGCGAGATGCTTGCTCTCCTGGAAGTCATTCTTGGCTCCAAGAACAAGGTAGCTCTTGCCTGTCAGCGCTAGGGAGATTTCCATCTCATCCTACAAACAGTAAGGACCCTCTTGGGGGAGGGTAAAGGGACCAGGTGGTGGGAGACTGTGGCCTACCAGCGGGTCTGTGGCTTCCATGATGCCCTGCTCATGTTTGGGTATGGTCACAGTTTGCTGTAGGGCCCAATGGGGACCGCTAGCACTCCTGCCAGCGAGGATCTTCTCCAGCCCTCTCAATGCCGTTGATCGTCTTTACCACTCTGAACACCTGGGGCTGCAGGTTGGGTCTCCGCAGGTGTCAGGTACTCTTCTTCCTTTGGGAGGGGGGGTATTCTGTTATATGCCTGCAGGAGACTCACATGGCTCCGGCCACCGAGGATAACTGGCAGCTGGAGTGGGAGTGCTGGGGACCACCGAGGTCATGCAGGGTTGCCTGCTGCATCTCCGGTTTTGGATGGAGGGGCTCAAATTAAATTTTGTTAACATCTATGCCCCTACATCTGGCTCAGAGAGGCTTCGCTTCTTCCAGTGGGCATCTGCCTTCCTCGGCTCTCTGGATCCTCATGAGTGCCTGGTCCTGGGTGGGAACTTCAACTGCACCCTCGAGGAACAGGACCTTATGGGGACTGAGCAGTGCCCAGCTGCCGTGGACAGCCTCAGGGAGATAATAGACCATCACTTCCTGGTGGAT
The DNA here is from genome assembly GCA_030068395.1 of Apalone spinifera. Lineage (NCBI taxonomy): Eukaryota > Metazoa > Chordata > Testudines > Trionychidae > Apalone > Apalone spinifera. The sequence goes on along the minus strand of JANRFK010001605.1, from coordinate 29,424,442 downwards.
GTCCACCTGGGCAGGGACACAGTGTTTACCTACATCCGGGTGGTGGGTCAACAGTCTTTCCGCTCCTGGTTGGACCACATTTACCTCTCTTGTCGTCATCTCTTCCAGGCCCACTCCTCCAGCATTTGGCCGGCCCCATTCTCAGACCACCATTTGGTGGCCATGACGGCCTCTCTTTCCTTGGAGTGGCCGGGGCTGGCCTACTGGCATTTTAATAATAGCCTGCTGCAGGATGTGGGCTTTGTAGCATCCTTCTGGGAGTTCTGGCTGGCCTGGCGTGGGCAGCGACATGCCTTTCCCTCTGCGTGGTGGTGGTGGGATGTGGGGAAGGTGCGCATGTGGCTCTCCTGCCGTGACTACACCTGGGTGCCCAGCCAGCGGAGGGATGCGGTGATAGGGCAGTTGGAACAGGAAGTCTTAGAACTAGAGAAGTGGCTGGCCACCAGCCCTGGAGATCCATTCCTCTGCGGAGCATACTGGGAGAAGTGGGAGGAACTCTGGGCTCGAAGGTCCTCGAGGGCCTAGAGTGCCTTTGTTTGTTCTCGCATCCATCTCCTTTAGGAGATGGATCGTGGCTCCCGCTTCTTCTACGCACTGGAGAAAAAGAGGGGGGCTAAAAAGCACATTGTCTGCCTTCTGGCAGAGGATGGCACCCCCCTCATGGATCCGGTGGAGGGTGCGAGAGGGCTTGAGCCTTCTATGCCTCCCTGTTCTCCCCGGATCTAACCAACACCGATGCCCACAGGGTTCTATGGAATGAGCTCCCGACGGTCAGCGTGGGCCACCAAGACTGGCTAGAGCTGCCTCTCTCTCTGGCCGAGTTCTCGGAAGCTCTCAGTCTCATGCCCACCAACAAATCCCCGGGCTGATTATGGCGGCTGATTGTGGAGTTCTACCACGTGTTTTGGGACATCTTCGGCCCGGACCTTGCCAGTGTCTGGGCCAAGTCCTTGGAGAGCGGGGTCCTCCCTTTATCATGCAGGTGAACTGTGCTCGCCTTGCTGCCTAAGAAGAGGGACCTCCGCGATCATTGCCAAAGCCATCTCCCTAAAACTAAAGTCCGTGCTGGCAGATGTGGTCCATCCAGGCCAGACCTATACCGTCCTGGGCCATAACATCTTCAACAACCTCTTTCTGATCTGGGATCTCTTAGAGCTAAGGTGTAGGGATGGTCTGTCATTCGCCCTCCTGTCCTTGGATCAGGAGAAGGCATTCAACCGGATGGACCATGGGTACCTCCTGGGCACCCTGTGGGCCTTCGGCTTCGGGCCCCATTTTGTGGTGTTTCTCCAGTTGCTCTATGCCTCCGCAGAGTGCTTGGTCAAGCTCAACTGGACCCTGACCGCACCGGTCAGCTTCGGGCGGGGAGTACGTCGAGGCTGTCCACTTTTGGGCCAGCTGTACGCTCTGGTCATTGAGCCCTTCCTCCATCTCCTTCACAAGAGGTTGACAGGGTTGGTGCCCCATAAGCTGGAGATTTAGCTGGTCCTGTTGGTGCACGCCGATGACATACTGCTCGTGGTCCAGGACCTGGGCCACCTAGCACTGGTGGAGGCCTGACAAGCCATATACTCAGAGGCCTCCTCTGCCCAGGTCAACTGGGTCAAGATCTCTGGTCTGGTGGTAGGGGCCGGGTGGCAAGCGGGCTCCCTCCCATCCGTGCTTCAGGCCATCAGGTTGAGTGCGAGTCCACTGCTCTATCTTGGCATTTTTCTCTCTCCCACACATCTCTCTCTGCCACCAGAGAACTGGCAAGGGTTAGAGTCCAGGGTGGCTGAGCAGTTGCAGAGATGGACGGGACTGTTCCGGTGCCTCTCCCTGCATGGCAGGGCATTGGTACTTAACCAATTGGTCCTGTCCATGCTCTGGCACCGTCTCAACACCCTGGTCCTTCCCCTGGGTTTCCTGGCTCATATCCAGCAGCTGATGCTGCAGTTCTTCTGGCTACGACTGCATTGGGTCTCTGCAGGGGTTCTCCATCTCCCCCTAGAGGAAGGGGGGCAGGGCCTGACATACTTGCACATGTGGGTTCATGCCTTCCACTTCCAGGCCCTGCAAAGACTCTTATTTGATGCAGGTAATCCAGCGTGGAGCATGCTTGCGCACGGTTTCCTTCGTCACTTCCGAGGACTCCGCTTCAGAGGACCGGCAGCTCTTTTATTTGAGGGGTTTTCCACGAGACCTCTCCAGGCTGCCAGCCTTCTACCAGGACCTCCTCTGGACCTGGAAGCTGCTTGTGGTGACCAGGTCCCTGGGAGCCACCATGGGGGCAGACCTTCTTGCAGAGCCTCGGCTACACAATCCTGATCTACATGTGCAGGTGACGGAGTCCCCCTTGGACTTACATATCCTGTCGGAATTTGTGGAAACCCAGAGAGAAGCAAATCTGATTCAAAACTGGCAAGAGTGATACATGCCAGCACTATCCAAGTTTCTGTTGAATGAAATATAGCAACACAGAGAGTATAAGGACATTTGTCCAGTGGTACAAATGGAGAGGTGCCGTTGTTTCTCCTTTCTGAAAGACAGACAGTCTTGAGGAACCTGAGTCACCCATTCTTTTGGATTCTATCATTTCTAAAGATGCACTGATTTCAGAGTGCTTCCACAGGAGAAGTCCTTCCCACAAATCTATCCCCTATCAGGGTACTACCAAACCAGTGATATGCATTTGTCCTCACCTCAGACTGTTTTACTGTGTCTACCAATGAAGAATGAGTTTTTCTCATCTATTCAAAGTTTAGTGAGCAGAAGATCCATTTGACACACCTATGGCATAGCAATCAACATCCATGGCTGGATGGATCTTCATCAAGTCTGTTGGAATTTAGTCAACAAAAATGTGGTGATACCAAAAAAGGAAACAGAATATAAAATGTAGTGAAATGGAAAAGCAAGAACAAACACAAGGAATTTTTTTTCCAAAACTCTAACTCATGGAACTCATTACCATTGGTTATTGACGTCCAGATTTTATCAAGACTCAAATATAATCTTATCAAGATTCAAATACAGAGGAAAATGAGACTATCCAGAGTTGTATTAGTAATTATTAAAAAGTAATCAAGCATTTTAGAAGTAAGAAACATTATGCCTCAGGGCATAAGTCAGCTTCTGAATAATGAGGATGATGAGTATTTCCCTATGGAAAGGTTATTCTCTATCTACAGCTGTATTCTGTGCCTTGTCCTCTGAAGCAACTGGAACTGTTTACTCCTGGAGACAGGATATTGGACTAGGTAATCCAGTCTGGCAATTTCTATATTCATAATCATATATTCTTATGATTCCAGAAGGAATGAATGCAGTGTTGCACATTGTACCTTTAATACAAATATAAAGATACGGAAACTGTTGAAATCCAATGGCAAAACAATGTATAACATTTTTGCTCTGTGAAGATAAAATCTTAGACTTGAAGTTTCCCTGAACATCATCGGACATAATGAACATTTTCTTCAAATGTGTATATTACAGCTAACCAGGAACATGGATGTTAAGTCTTTCAGTATATCTCACTAAGGGTATGTCTACACTAGCCCCCTAGTTCAAAGTAACTGCCATGAGGAGTAACAGTTAATTTGAACTAATTCGTGGGCAGTTATTTCAGACTAGTGAAATTTAAAAATGGCAATCGGACGGGAACATGCAAATAAAGCCCGAGATATTTAAATTCCGGGCTTCATTTGCAACTTCGAATGCCTACATTAGCCTCCCTAGTTCGAACTAGGGGGCTAGTGTAGACATACCCTAAGTGTGTAATTCCTCTCCTCCTTTGTGTTTTACAATCTATAGTGTTCCTGTTTGTTTTATAAGTATTTTTCTCTTAAATTCTTGCATTTGATTATTTCCTATTCCCTTGTGACTGGTAACTTTTAATTATAATAGGTTGTAAAATAAATAAAGTAAAAAGGGAGCGGTTAAACTTGTAGGCTGTGTCTAGACTGGCAAGTTTTTCCGCAAAAGCAGCTGCTTTTGTGCAAAAACTTGCCAGCTGTCTACACTGGCCGCTTGAATTTCTGCAAAAGCACTGACTTCCTACTGTATGAAATCAGTGCTTTTTGCGGAAATACTATGCTGCTCCCGTTCGGGCAAAAGTCCCTTTTGCACAAAACTTTTGCGCAAAAGGGCCAGTGTAGACAGCTGAGATCTGTTTTGCGCAAAAAAGCCCCGATGGCTAAAATGGTGATCGGGGCTTTCTTGCGCAAAAGCGCGTTTAGACTGGCACGGATGCTTTTCTGCAAAAATTTTTTCCGTTAAAAGCATTTGCGGAAAATCATGCCAGTCTAGACACGCCGTAGCGATCTGTCATGGAATTACACTGTATTTTACAAACTCTAAATAAGAGGTCTCAGGAAGACTTCATTCTATCCCTGAAAAATCAATACATATTCTTACAGTTTGTTGGCACTACAATCAGTTAATTAACCCTCTCAGGAAAACCCCAGAACCGAAGACTGGAGGCAGCTAGAAAGAAAGATTCTTGTGAGAACTATGTTCCTAACAAATGTGCATGTCTCAGTTCTTGCTTCCTCCTGCCCATGGTGTAATTTTTATATAATTCAGGAGTAAGGTAATTTGACCAACATTCATAACTAGGCTCTCGGTTAATGTATGGAGTCAATCCAAAACAAGGCATAAGAATAAAACAATGTTGAATATCTGATGCTTCTTGGGAAGAAAACCAAGGAAAATTGGAAGTTTAAAGAGGAGATGCAGTGTGATAATTAGGCCCATAAATTTACCCCAATTATGAGTTTAATTGTAAAAAGTGACTTCAAGTTCATAAAAATATTATAGTAACTTGTAACAAATGCAGAATGAAAAGGGAGCAAGATAGAGACAGAAAATGCAGTCTAATCAAAAAAGTCATACTGATATAATTTCAAGAGTATGTTAATAAGAAAAGTGAAGGACTGGAAATGGATATGGCAAAATTGGTGTATCAGAAATTAGGTCCTTAAAGCAAAGAGTTGGGATGGTGGAAATAAAAAGAAGGTAACTATACTGCTGGCTACAAAGACAATAGAAGGAGAAGTGTGAACTTCACCATCATGGCTGCAACTCCCTCCATCTATAGGGATCCCAGACTTTCTTCATCCTGAGAGATGTGCTATCCTGACAGGGCTTGAAAGAAGGAGCTAGATGGCTACATTATCTCCATTGGCACTGGCTAAATGTCAACCATTAATTGGACTGAAATGGGTTTTGACTTTAATAGCAACAGCTACAGTCCATCTCAACATATCTTTCCTCCCCAAAAGGACAGTTATTACCATGGCAGCCTTCAACGACCTGAAGGGGGGTTCCAGTGAGGTTGGAGAAAGGCTGTTCTCAATGATGACAGATGGCAGAACAAGGATCAATGGTCTCAAGTTACAGTGGGAGAGTCTAGGTTGGCTATTAGGAAAAACTCTTTCCCTAAGAGGGAAATGGGTTACCTAGGGACCTGGTGGAATCTCCATCCTTAGAAGTTTTTAAGTCCCAGCTTGACAAAGCCCTGGCTGGGATGATATAGTTGAGGTCCTGATTTGAGCAGCAGATTGGAGTAGATGACGTGCTGAGGTCTCTTCCACCCCTATGAATCTATGATCTAGGATGGGGTTGGGAAAAGGGTCTTTGCAGGCTGGATCTGGTCCATCAAGTGGGTCCAATCAGGGCCTAGGGATGGGGAAATATGCAGCGCTTAGAGTCAACCCTGGCCAGAGGACAGGGAGTGAGAGACTTTGTGCTCCCCCCCAACTCCAGGCCAATCAGGCCTGGCCTGGGGGCAGGCTGCATGCTCCTTGCGAGACAAGGGCAGGGTGGGACAAGACTTCGCACACTCCCCTCATCCCCAAGTCCTGATTGGTGTGGCGGTTGGGAGAATGTGTGAAATTTCCTCCCGCCCTGCAAGGGGCTCAGCACTTAGAGTCAACTGCCAGCTGCTGCTCAGCTGGTGGGTGACTCAAAGGGTGGCATTCCCTTGCAGAGTAGGGGCAGACTTTATGTGCTCCCCTTGCTCCCAAACCCTGATTGACCTGGGGGCAAGAGGGAGGAGCGTGCGAAGTCTCCACCCACCATCAGTGATGAGGGTGCCTAGAGGGAACTGCCAGCTGTTTGGAACAGCTGGCAGTTCTCTTGGGGGGACGGCAAAGACTCGACATGTTTCCCCCACACTCAAATGAGTCAGGGTCTGTGTGCAGGGAAACACAGAAGTGTCCTGTCCCTGCCCACTTCTGCCTGAGGGCCCCCCCCCCCCCACACACACACACTCCAGGGAGGCCTGGGGCCACTTCAGAGATTTCTGAAGTGGTCCTCAATCAAAAATTATTGCTCCCCCCACTCCAATCTATGAGAAAGTCAGAGGGGGATTTTTTTTGAAAGCACTCAAGAGCAACAAGGAAAGGGAACAAGAGATGTTAGTAAAATGGAAATCATTACTTAATATTTAGCTTTACATTTCAAGTGCTGTAACTGTTTTCTCTTTCCTGTTTATTAATGATTTGAAACATAATAGTGTGTTTGTCATGGTACTAAGCAGGCTGTTTTGTCTGTGTACCAAACCCTGAAGCTTGTTAAACACTGCTTAATGTTGGACAATTTCAGTATTATGTTAACACCTATAAATCTTTGGGCCCCTATCTTCCAAGTAAATTAATATAACAGGAGTATGCTCTGTGGATGGGGACACAAAGGGGAAACAAATTGCAGAAACTTTCATATCAAAGACACAATCGGTTTCCGGATTAAGCATTGTATGTTGTTGCATTTTTTTAGAGTATTGTCAGAATCTCTAGATCCACTGAGAGTGGAGAGTGAATTATTTTAATCAGCACAGGGAATGGGTCTACTCTATTTGATAGTGTGAACAGCTTCTGCAGCACAATTGGAAGATTTTTGTAGGGTGCAATTTATCCCTGTATTGGTGGTCAATACAGGACCTATGAACAACTGAAATCCCACTCACTCTCAGAGGGGTTAAGTGGGACTGAGATGGTGCCCCAGAGAGCTTAATTGGGACGTATGTGGGGCAGATAAGAATGTGCTAGCTTTGTGCACAGGGATGAATTTCAGCCTCATTGGCAAACTCATTAAAGCTTAGTCATTTTCACTGAATAACAATTCTGTGGAAATCCCAGCAAGTGCATGGCAATCGGAACTAGGAGGGAGCCCTAGAGGATTTTTAACCTAAATAGAGGAAGCTGTATCTTCAGCTCTGAAAAGCTGTTACTGTTTCACTCTTCTCTGTTTTTGCCTCTGGGATATTCCAGAAACCTGCGTATCTTCTGTTTTATGTGATGTACTTGGCTTCCTCAGATGTGGAGCGAAACAGGGGGAGGTGGACGATGGCATGGCCTCCAGCACTTTGTTTATGAAAATGTCCTCCTAGCAATTTTATGTCTGCATGGGGTGGAAGTATTGTTTTCAATCTGCCCTTGAGCAATGGATCAAGCATGTAATTCACTCTCACTCTTTTCTGCTTTATAACATTATACACTTTTGCTGAAGTCTTTAAAGAGCTGAGCTTTTTGCAAGTTTTAATGGGGTTTGAAACCCTTTCCTCTGCCTGGATGATTACATTCATAAAATCGCCCACTTGCATCATGCCTGTCATTCTATGCAAGATGTGTGTCCTGAGACCAAGTCTACAGGGGCATCTGATTCCTGGTACTCTTTGAGAAAGTGATACTGTGCTATCATTGCTGCAGCTAGACAATCTCTCAGTGACCTGGCTCTGGCACTAGGGAGGCAGGTTAAGGGACCTCCCAATGGTAAGACAGTGGGGGGTGGGTTCTGGAGTGGCCTGGGGGAAATGACAATGGCCTACAAAGGCATAAGGTGGTGAGTTTGAATGTTGCACCTTCTGCCAGCAGTCCACTGGATGGACCTGGCTCCTGCATGAATTGTTCGGTCACACAGAACAGGCCAAAAATGCCCCATCTGCTAGAATGAAATTCTGATGCTTCAGGTAGTTGTGTACAGCTTTGAGCAAGGTTCCTTCTAAGCTGTGCAGCAGCACAGCCCTGCAGCTGCTTAATCAGCCCCACTCCAGTCAGGGGCTCTGTGCATAGAGCTGCCAGATTGAGTAGGCTTAATTAAGCAGCTGTGGGGCTGTGCTGCCACACAGCTTAGAGGGAAGCTTGGTCTTGGAGCTGCTCTAAATTGGGCCCGGAAATGAAATGACCTTCGGTCAGCCCCAGTATTGGTGGCAAAGTTACCTTTGCCTGCCCCATCCACTCTCCAGTCCTATATGCAGAGCATGTCTTTGATAGCAGAATGAATCCAGGCTAGAGCATATGAGAATTCCATAGCCAAAGCACAGGCCTCTTTCACTGGCAGAAATGCTTCTTGATTATTGTCCCCTCTCTTCCTATGTTAGCTACATATTATACTGGTAGACATTAATGGCTGCTGGCAAGCATGATCAATCGCAGACCTGGTTAAAGTCAAAGGAATACTAACCACCTTTCCTTCAAGCTAAATGGCAGAGCAATCAAATGCCCTTTATGTAATAGTATCAGATGAGAGTAGGAAGCCACTACCCAAGGAAAGTGGTTACATGGAAAAAAACAATGATCAGAAACTAAGCTGTGTGGGCTGAGGGGGTTCCCTGGGACTGATTGCAAATTCAGGGCCACAGGATTGATTGATTGCAGCTGTGTGTGCCTCAGAGCGGCATGGGAGGCAGAAAACAGCAGAAAGGGAGAGATGTAGTTCTAAGTGTGGCTCTGGGGAGGAGGCAGTCAGAGCCTTTCTTTTGGCACATGTTGTTGGAAAGATGACTTGTGTGTCAGAGCAGGGAAAATGCTTGCTGCTTTGGGTCTAGTGTACTCAAGAAAACAGGAGTTTGGGTCCATATAAATGGGTCTGCATCAAAGAAATACCTGACTCATTTAACCAGATTTTCCTTATAGTAGAAACAACCCAAGATAGCCTTGAATATTGGCTAATGACTTGAGCCAAAAAAGACAACCGTTTTGAGTCTGTGTGTCCTGGTCAACCTCCAAAGATTGTTTTATTTTAGATAATAGTAATACACTTGAACCTCTGTGAGCCAGCACACCCTGGGAAACAGGCCAGGGAGGGCACTT
>JANRFK010001605.1:29386375-29411442 GCA_030068395.1 Apalone spinifera | reverse complement strand
AGATCCTGATTTGACCTTGCCTCCCAGTTTTTCCCTGACCCTCCTTTCTCTCTGGCATTGTAGCCCACACTCCCTCCTATTTCCGACCCATCTCCCAGGTCTCCATGTTCTCCACTTACCTGTGGGCTTTGCTCACCTGTCCCCGTCAAACCTAGTTTAAAGCCCTCCTCACTAGGTTAGCCATTCTCTATGCAAACAGGGTCTTCCCCCTCCTCATAAGGTGGATGCCATCCCTACTTAGCAGTCCTTTTTGGAATAGGGTCCCATGGTCGAGGAAGCCAAAGCCCTCCTGGCGACACCATCCTTGCAGCCAGGCATTCACCTCCAGGATGCACCTGTCTCTGCCTGGGCCCCTACCTTCGACAGGAAGGATCGAAGAGAACATCACCTGCGCTTCAAACTCCTTCACCCGTACCTCCAGAGCCCTGTAGTCACTCTTGATCCACTCAGTGTCACACCTCACAGTATCATTAGTGCCCACATGGATGAGTAGCATGGCATAGTAATCAAAGGGCCAGATAATCCTCGACAATGCCTCCGTAACATCTCGGATACGGGCCCCCGGTAGACAGCATACCTCCAGAGAGGAAATGTCAGGGTGACAGATGCTGCTGGTGACCTCTTGACATGGCCGATTTGCTTCTGGAGACACGTTCTTGCACAAGGGCTTCCAGCCAGTGTGGACGCTTTCTTGCGCAAGAGCTCAGCGTTATGATGCGGTTCTGGCCAGTGTGGACATTTTCTTGTGCAACAGATCTTGTGCAAGTATACTTGCGCAAGATATTCCTGCGCAAGAACCCACCAGTGTAGACATAGCCCTAGTGTGGTTACTGAGCAATGCAAGTGGTACCTAGACCACAGCAACAGTTAAGATCAAGAGACCTTTAGAGCATGGTCTTGGGAGCTAGCTGACTTTTAGCTCAGAGGGTAGAGGCGCCTATACTCTGCTTCAGAGGTCCCAGGTTCAAATCTGCCTGGTGGTGGTTACATAGACATAGCCTGTGTGTGCATGAGAGAGAGAAAGAGATTCATAGTTACTTTCTTTTCCCTTGCATGTAGAATAGTAATAGAGATGTAACCGTGTTAGTCTGGTCTTGCTGAAATAAAAGACAGGACTATGCAGCACTTTAAAGACTAACAAGATGGTTTATTAGATGATGAGTTTTCGTGGGCCCACGAAAACTCATCACCTAATGAACCATCTTGTTAGTCTTTAAAGTGCTGCATAGTCCTGTCTTTTGTTTCTTTTCCCTGTTACTCAGTTCAGCTTTCAACCAGTACAGCCATCTTCCTCAGTTGTGGGATTGTGACTCTTTTGGGTATCTAGAAAGGGGTTGTTAAATGATTTCCAAATCAAATGTCATGAAGTCTTGAACTTCTGGCCAAAGTCGGATGCCCCATTTATGTGTTTTCAAGAGACTATGGATTGCAGAAATTGTTAGATTTCAGTACCCCTTCTAGGCCCAGTTGTGTTTCTTTGATGTCAGTCTCAAATTTATTATCCACTAGGTGATTGACAAACTTTCTTAATGGTGTGGTCACTTTCTAAGTTATTGTAAACACTGGCTTTATTTGGGGAGAAAATGATCTGCATACAGTAAAAGTATTTGTCCTTAAAATTCCTGCTGATTTGACTTACAATGGTGCTCTGTATTATAGTAGGTGCATTTTTTGTGCTGTGAATCCAAATGTACATATGGCCTCTACATATGAGATGTGATTGTTTATGGTAAATTTGCCTCTTTTAAATTTTCCCCTGCTGTTCTTTATGAATAGCTGTGCCACAAATAATAATAATATTCAGAAACCAGCTACCACAATGGCAGTAAGAATAACAAATGGCTAGTAAGTCTTTTCTCCATAATTCTACATCATATGGAACAGCAGGTTCCCATTAGCTGTCCACAGCTGGTGAAAATTATTTATTCCCTGAAGGTCAGGGCTTCTGACTAAAACTGTGGTCAATGTTATATTTAAAAAAAATACTTCCCTCCCCACGTTTTCCTTCAGTGTTTCAAAAATATTCTTATTAGAGACACACGGAACTTGTTCATACCTCTTGCATACTGAAGAACTTTTGATTATGGGCCCCAGTTTTTAATGTTTTCTGTTATTCACCTACTGCATGGGAAACAGGAATAAACATCATGCATTTGCCATAAAGCGTGTCTCTAGAAAACAAACATTCTCGTTTGATTCCCTAATCTGGAAGTGTTGCAATTGCGAGGGATTCAAAGAGCTTCTGAAATGACAATCATCTAATTAAGAATGAAATAATTGGACCAAGATCTTCTAACATCTTCTAACTTCTCCAGCCCTAAAAAAAAAGAAGATCTTTTTCCTCAAGTATAGTGTATTTTCCCTTTTTACTGTGTTAATAGTTAACATACTACAGGTTATACCTCCCTTAATCAGGACTCCCTGGTCTAGCAATATCTGTGGTCCGGCATGGACCATGTATGTTCCTGGACCATGGAACCCAGGAAGAGGGAGGTCTGGCAGCAGGGCAAGAACTCTGGCTGCGTTCTGGCTCCAGTGGTTTGGTAACCCCAGCCCCAGCAGCAGTGGGACCTTTGGCTCTCTTTTGGAGCTCTGGCCCCTGCCACAGAGTCAGGCAGCTGTTGAACTCTGCCCTGGCTGCTCAGCTCTGGCCTTGGAGTTCCTGCTGAGGGGGCGGGGGGGCTGAGACAGCATTGGGGGCAGGCTGGAGCCTTAGCCCAGTGGCAACATGACCACGAGGGGAGGGACCCTGGTTCAGCAAATCCCCTTGTTCGGGACCAGTCAGGTCCCAAGGCTGCTGGACCAGCAAGGTCCAGCCTGTATTTAAAAAAAAAGAGCAAAAGTGTGAAGAGTGTTATAGCGAAAGATGCTCTGATAGCAGATTATTTGAAGATTGTTGTCCTAATTATCAAGAGGAGATGATATATCATTTTGGTTGGTCACAGAAATTACAGCTGATGTTCTGAGAGTTTGGGGAGTCTGTCTTTAATTATAACATTGTGTCTATTCTTCTTTCCTTATTTCCCTTAAGTATGTAAACCTGCCAAAGTACTGAAACACTAGTACAATAATGGGTAAAAAGATTAAGGGCTAACATAATTGTAGGCACTGATGTTGATGTCTAGGATGAATTATACACAAATATAGAACACCATTTTCTCATAAAAACCTGTCATGATTACTTACTTTAAATAACTGTAAAGGCAATAATACTGATATTTTGTAATTTTTTTTTCATATATGCATTGTCCAATTCCAAACAGGGAGATCAATATCCCTCTAATGACATAAAGACACTTTAAGATTAGGCATAGTAGGAGATGTTCCCAGACAAATGTTTTGGACCTGGACAGTCCTGGATCTTGAGGAAATTTGTATCTGCTTTACCTTCTGCAGTGAGCTGAACCAAATACCTGCACCTTCGAAAAGTGTGTGGGCATGGCAAATGCATGATCAGAATAGTGAGGTAAATTGTCAGACTTCTGAGATTGCTTGCTTTTGTGGATTTAACCCTCACTCTGTTCATGTTAATGCAGTATCACTAGCATGCGTTATTTCCATTGACAGGGAGATGCATGTCGCACAACTGACAATATAGCAGCTACGCAATGGAAACATGGAAGTTACACAAGTTACTGCAGAAATGCACCTGAAATTTAGTGTTTTGATTCCAACATACTGTATAATCTAATTCATAGCAAGTACATAGGACATTTCAGTTCCCTTATATGTAGTCAAATTAGAGGTTTTTAAATCATTTCTGTGTTTTGGATTATATTCAAGTTGCATTTTTTTTCTTCCTATATTTACATTTCCACATAATCTTGGTTTGTGTCCTGTAATTGCTAAAATGCTCTGAATAAAGTGGGATATCTGAGGCATGAATATATGAAAATATTCAGGCGCTCTGATCACATTTCACCTACCATTTGAGAGTAGGCCCAGAGAAAGTGATAGACTACTTTATATTTCCTTCAATGTGAATTCAATAATTCAAATCTAATTCAGGTACTATTTTGTAATCACTTTTTCACTGTCTCATACTTTATATAGCCTAGCATATATGTTAATTTGTATGTAGCCAATTAAGTTTTAAAATTATGCAAGCTGTTCTGAGCTACAAATAGTATTTGTCTTGGTTGGGACAAATGCATCTATGAGCTCTTTCTGGGCTCTCTGAATGCACCAACTCAGGTTTTGGGCTATTAGACCTTACTTGATTTGCAGTGGAATCTCATGAGATTTCCACTCGTAGGAAGTACAAGAAACCTTGCTCACTATTGTAATGTTATGGAGTGAGACTTTTTTTTAAATTGCTATATTGGCAGAATTCCTGGTGTAGGCTGTTATACTGGCAAAATCACTTTTTGGGCTAATTTCATTTCAGGAAACAGATAAGCTATACTAGCAAAAACACCGTTACTTGGTAAAAGCTGCAGAAACATTAGAAGGGCTTGCCAGTAAAGCTATTAAAAATGACTAAAGCATTTTTCACCCAACAACTTCCAGTTGAAAAATTAAACTTCATCTGAATAGGAATATTTTCCATAGGAAAATGTTGAAACAAATTGTTTTGATCAATTTCATTCTGTTTCAATAATGTTAAATTACTTCATTCTGGAATGTTGAAATACCGCATGCTAGTGTTACTGCATTAACATAAACAGAGTGTGGTTAAATCCACAAACATGCTACAATATCTACTATATATTTGAGAGAGTCTTTGTGTCCTTCCATCTATCTGTGAATTATTTTGTTCAAGAACTCCTCAACGGTAAGAGCTAGGACTCCCAAATTTGGTATGTAGCTTCCTCTTATAACTTATATCATGGTAAGATTTTGTTGCACCAGGACACACATTCTAGGAATGTCACCTTTAATTTATATATGAGGTTTGCTCAAGTTTCCAGTTTCAAATATCCATTAAATCACATTCAAGTTAACGGTATGGATAAAAACAAGCCAAACGGATTTGGATCTGATTATTCTTCTAAGCGACCACCACCAAACTTGAAGCAGCTTGTACAGCAGCTGTGTTTCCATTATATTTCCTTCTAAATATCATACTAGAGCCAATATTTGCTCCCTTCAGATATCTTATGAATATTAGGAAAAATGTTGTTTTATCAGAGACAGAAACTGGAGGCATCTAGTCAGAAAGACCTTTGGAAGATTGTCAGCCACTACAGAAGGTGAAAGGCCCTAAAATGGCTCACCTTCACTAGCTTTGGAACATCTAGTAGTATTGTACTCAAAGAGAACAAGCACCAGAATTCTGGCTGTCCCTTGCACAGAGAAGTAGAAGAGGAGGAGGAGGAGTTGTAGTTCTTTATGTTAAAATACTGAACTCCTGAGCTCTGGGTTTATTTTTTGGCTCTGCAACCTGTATGACCAAAGTCTGTTCCTGTATGACCTTGTGCAAATTGTGAAATTTCTCTATGCCTTAATTTACTATTTATAGAAGGTTGATGATACTATATGTGATGGGTTCAGTCACAGAGACTGCCACTTGATACTTGTAACTGGTGTGTGCTGTCACCCCAACTCTGTGCCAGTGCTGAAGGACACCGGAGTGTCTGGCTCAGCAGTACAGGGTAATGGGACACCCGAAAGAGCAGGTAGGTGGTCTCAGTGATATTTCAGCACATCAAGGGCACATCTACATGGCTAAAGCCAAAATAAGCTACACAACTTGAGCTATGTCAATTGGATCGCTAAAGTTGAAATAGCCTATTTCAGCTTTTGGCACTGTCTACACAGCAGGAAGTCTGAGAAAGAGCACTCTTCCTTCAACTTCCCTTACCTCTTGTACAATAAGGGCTACAGGAGCTGGAGTAAGCAGTCCTCCAGCTTGACATTATTCTGAAATAACTGCTTGTATTGTAGACACACTTTTTTGTCTTCCTCTATTTGTACTTGCTTTATTTTGCCTTTTTTTCCTCTTGTTTATGTAAATAATAAAGTGCAAGGACCAGGAACTCTCATCATATTTATGTACACTGCCTAGCAAATGAGATCACAATCCTTATGAAGCCTTCTGTCTACAGCAAAACAAGTACTATATAAGTGTGTGTGAGTGTGTGTGTCTGTAAAATCAAGCCTTCACTGTCTTCACTGAACATAATGCAGAAAATAAACATTGTGTACATGATGAAAAGTAAATTATATTCTGCCCCCATCCTTTTTCTAATAAACTTCTGTATTAGTGCCTCAGGTAAGGAAATTGATTTTTAATATATGATTTTTATCTTGACAGTAGCCCTTTAATTATTACCTTTAAAAGTGCATTCTTGATGGTTTATTGTTGGTTTGAGAAATACTCCTTAGAAGCTATTTAATAAACTTATTAAAATGACCATACCTTTCCATACCTCATTTTGATTACAAGTCAGTTAGCTGCTATTGCCTCACTGTATACAGTGCGTATTTTTGTGTTTCCGCACTGGTGAATGGTCTATGCAATGATGGATGTCCTTCCCCCACCCTCACAGCTTTTGAAAGAATTGGCTATCAATCATAACATGTAGTCTTTCCAGTTGTAATCCCAAGTAAATGTGTTTCCTTCATTTATTTGAAAGCCATCATTTCCTCATTTTATAGCATCAATGAAAAGGGGAAAAGTCCTTTTAACCAGACTTTGCACACTGCACATTTTTAATACTAGTACACTGCTTTAAATCACATGTCAGTTGCTCACAAAATAGTTTTTAATTTGAGCTAAATAATCAAAAACAGTACAGTGGTCAGAAACAATTTTGTTTTTGCTTAGCCCATGCTCTGAATCCCTGGTTCCAATTTGACCTTTCCCTCCTTTGGATCTTGAATCAGACTTAGGTTTAAAATTTGTCCCAACTATGTATTTTAATATTTTGTATTGTCATCCATCACTGGAATCCCTTAGTGTTCTCCAAATTAAACTGATTGGCAGTAACAAAGTTCCTGTTTGCTTCTAAGTCTCTGGCTCTTCCTATTTCAAGATTTATAGAAAGCTCTACTTGGATACTTTTGGATGGGGGATAGAGGGAGACAAAAGTTAGTAACCTTCCTTTTGTCACTTCAACAGTTCATTTGAATAGTGGGGAAGTCTGATAATGGAATATCTAACGTTAGGAAGTTAGGAAGAGCAACAATGTATAGCTTCATAACTAGAAGCTAAAGGATAATTACCGAGACCTCTGGGCATGTTCTATGAGCATCAGGTTTATAGGAGTTCCTATAATTAAAAGCACAAACCTGTTCAGTTTTTTCTTGACATAAGTGATGGTTACCTTAATGTAATCTCATTACGTGTAAGGAAAATTAGTGAATATCTTAAAAAGCAGGCTTCTGTTGTCTAGTTCCAGCAAAGGTGTAATCATTTGAGAGATTTATTTTGAGTTGGAAATAAATAAAAGGCTTCACATCCCATGTGGATCTAGAGAACCAAGTTCTAGTTTGGTTGAATCTGTAAAAGTCAACGGGTTCCATGGGTTTAAATGAGCTCAGAATTTGGCCCTCTCTTTCAAAATTTTTTTTTTTTACAACACATCTATGTTTTATGATTCTGTGTAAATATTAAAAGTTAATTATAAACAAGAAACTTTTGAAGAAAATATTGCATGGTATTTTTGGCCAACTCAGCAAAAACATTTATCCGTATGCTAATCCATTTTTCAGTTTAACCATATACTTATAGATATTATTTTTCACTAATTGCAAACATTAGTGCAAAGACGATTTTGCTGGTATGATATTTTGTAGACTGACTTTGTAAAAAGGCCTGTATTCATGTATAAACAAGAATATAAAATTTGAGAATTTTGGTCATAGAACGGGGGGAATAAAAACAATACCGAGAAGTACGTGGTTATTCCCGCATCAGAAATAACAAACTGTCATTGGGAGGTGTTAGTGAACATCAGATAATTCAACCAGCTCTTATGTATGTCCAATACTAGAAGCTTCATTTTATAATTTTTATAAAACCTGAAGTCTGAGAGCAATGGATTTCACCTTTATTTCAGAACATCTAGAATCAGCAACCACTGACTTGCATTAAATGTAAATGAGAAGGGATTTTAAACGAGATGAGCCAATTTCCTTCCTGACATAACAAACTTATCAGATTTTTTTTCTGCTTTAAAAAGTGGGGGAACTTGATCAGTCTTTCCTAATAGTCCTTAACACAGCTGGTGAGGTTTTTTTTCCCCTATGTTGAATGTTTTGTTAAACCTTCCCCTGTCCCTGCAAAAATAATTATAATGTGCTTTTCAGATTTTTTCATCCATAAATAAAAAAATTCTTACAGATTTCAAGAAAAGCTGACCCATTCTATAACAACTTCTATTTAATTAAAAGGCCAGGTTTTGCTCAGACTAACACAAATATTTCCATCACTCGGAGTCAAAATTTACAGATAGGATAACTAACAAAAACATGACTTGAGGACTTTGTGGAGTTTGATTTAAGGCTATTTACTCTGACTATTTTTGACATGCAATGTGAACAGTTTTAACTGATATTGTTTTAACTGTCATTAATCTTTAATGTTTTGCCTCTTAGTATCTACTGTCATTTACTTATTGTCTAACTTCCTCTATGATTTCTCACAAATGTGAACTTTTAAAATTGAGACAAATAATTTTAAAAGGCTTAAACCCCATAATTTTGTGCAACTTTGAAAATGTATATAGACACAACCGAAAACATTTTTAAAATAAACCAACCTAACTCACTGAAATTGTATATAAATTCTGCTAAGCTTATGGACTGTGATGTGGATAAGTATCCATCAAATACCAGACATATAGGAAGCCTAGGCCCCTATTTTTAGATCCATCCAGGCTGTATATTGGCAGTGTATAAAAGGATTTATATAATTTTTTTCTGGTCCTGGGGTTGCCTGCACACCAACTTAGCCCTTAGCACAACTTAGTTCAGCCAGAAAGGTGCTTGAAATTAAACCCAGATGTTTATATCCTTAAGGGGGGTTGTCTTGGAAGATGAAGATTGCTGCAACATAATGATAGTCTAGCTTTTCCTCCATAGTAACTTTTGGCAATGATAGAATCTTTTTTAAAACAAGACTTTCCCATTTTTTCCATCCCACTTTGGATATTGCCCAAAGATGTTTAAAAATGTTTGGTGCCTGTTTTCTAATTTGATGAACTGCTTGGGAAGAAAATTCTCTTAAGAGCTATTTGTTATGATTTGTCATTTGTCAGTGCATTACCTTGAAAACAGTCTGAGACCAATAATGAAATTAGAATTTGCAAAAGTTTGAATTAGTTTTGAATGTATGCAACAAAATGCATGACATTTTCATGAAATTGGTGCATGGTAGTTTGACCAACTATAAATGTTATGTAGTGGAGTATAGCAAGGATAACATATCCTTGCTATAAGTGGGTATTACTCGTAAGTAATGATTGTTGCTTCTGATTATGCTATAACTGGATTGGGACTAATTATTTTTGGATTATAACTTAAAAAACAATATGGCATCTGTCATAAAATACTTCTTCCTGATTTCATCTGAGGAATATGCTCTTCAGTTCACCCCTTTGAAAGGGTTGTTGTGCAGTGTGTCTATGCAAGTTGCTTCTAGCAGAATGGTTGCTGTTACCCCTCCATGCATGCAGAACAAAGACACCTGATGATGAACTGTAGCAGGAGCTACCTTTTTCATTTTGCTCACCGGCTCTCTGGTTCCCCTTGGGTGCAGTGGTTTCTCTGTGTGCTCAAGTTTCTCTGTGTGCTTTCTCTTCCTCCTTCCAAAAGCAACTGAGGCTCAGCTTTTCTTCCAGCATCCTAGAAGCATACTACCTGTAAACAAACCTCTTCCCTCAAACACAGAGTCTATGGATGGAAAATGCACATGGATGGAAAATGAATGGAGTCTCTGAAGTAGTCGAGACTTAACAAGGATATGTAATGTTGTCCTGAGCAGAATATTTTACTGCTGTTATTCCATATACCTGCAGCCTAAAAGTGGCTTTTTAAATTTTAGATTAAGGGCAATTAAAACAAAAAAGGAGAAAGAAAAGTCTCCAAAGCTACCTCCAGACTGCATCCCTCTGTCATCAGAGGGATGCAAATCAAGTACTTTGAAAGTGCAAATGACTTGAAATATCACGGGCTTCATTTGGAGTACAGGAGCTTTTCTGACAGATCCTGTACTCCTCAAAAAACGGAGTACATTTTTTGAGGAGTACAGGATCTGTCAGAAAAGCTCCCCGCTGTCGGCAGAACCACAGCTAGACTTCACTTTCACTTTCGAAATGGCGCGTGATCGCCACAGTGCCGGAACATGAGTATGCAAATGAAGCCTGGGATATTTAAATCCCGGGCTCATTTGCACTTTCAAAGTGCGTGATTTGCATACCTGACGACAGAGGGATGCAGTCTGGAGGTAGCCCAAGAAAGATTGCTATGGGTGAAGAGCATCAACAACAGGATTCATCTGAACTCAACATAACATACCTATTATTTCCAGCAAAGAGTACAATTCTTTCTACAAATTTAAAGTTGAAGTGCACCCCCCAAAAAATCCCCATAATGTTACCAGATTTCCATGTCAAACATTGCTGCATGCCAGTCATGACTGGACTGATATGTAGGAAATAAAATGCTTTGGGTTTCTTTAGAATAACAGGTGCGTGTAGGTGTCTATTTTCTCTGTATTGTACCTTTACATTTTTAACAAGCAACTACCATTTTTGAGCTCATCAGATGTAAGAGATACACACAGAGCTGTTTCAGAGAAATGTTCTTGTTTTTGTTTTATTTCTAAAATAAATTGAGTCTGTTTAGAAAGTACAAAGTATATGCCTAATATGACACTGAGGTGTGGTTATGAATTATGCACTTCTTAATCTTAAATATGAAAATAATCACAGAGGAGGAATAATTTAGTTTATGATCCTTAGCCATCCTAATTAGTGGATAGGAATGAATTACTTATCCACAATTATAAAGGCAAAAAAGTTTAATTTGTTGTGCAATGAAAATACATGTCTGAAAAAAATATTTATATACATACACACACACATTGCCTGGGACTGAGGTATATTTGTTTCTTTCAACACACATTTCCTGTGAAAACATTTTATAAGTAGCTATTGTTGGTGGTGTATTTTCTTCTTTGAGGAGTTGCTTCTTATCTTGCATTCAGGTTTTGCACCCATGTGATGTGAAAGTAACCATGGCAACTAAACATTTTTAATCTATCCATTACTGTATATTCCTTGTACAATTCTAAGTAAATAAGTATATAACACCTGTGAATGCTTATGGAATGCACCTGAGGGGGCTGCAATATCTAATTTTGCTTTCTTTTCAAGAAAATTTCAAGGTCACTCTCAACCAAAAAAAAAAAAAAGGCAAAAAAAGCAAACAAATCTACAGTGCTGCAGTGAGGAAAACTTCACTTTTCCCTTCCTGCAGCTCTCCTGCTATTGAGATACCTGGATATTTTCATATACAGGCTACATATTGCATGTTAAAAATATGATGACGTGAGAGAGCAGGAAGTGAGATTATTGCTGGGAAAGTGTGATGCTGAATTTGACTGCATCATAGGGAATTTCTATGATAGTCTAAGTCTCAGCTATTGTGGAAAGCAAAGACTGGACTTTGATTCCAAGCAATTGCTTTGTTTGAAATGAGTTTAGTGGTGATGTCACTCCAGTCTGCATTAATGTCACTCCAGTCTTGGCTCTGCAAACTTTGATCCAGAATGGCTTATGGGCTGAGAGATGAAAGACAGTCACGTGGTTGGGTTTGGAACTGGTTCTTCAGCCCTCCAAAGATTTAGAATGGATTTTTCATGAGAACGCTCATCATTGGCCTAATACAGTTTCCACTGAAGTCTATGGTTAAACTCTTAGCCCTGGTCTACACCCAGGAGTTATTTTGAAATGCCTCCCCATATGTTGAAGTAACAAGCAGAGCATCTACACTCCCAAGCCTGCTATTTCAAAATAACTCCTGCTTTCCACAAGGAATAATGCTTTTTTCGAAATAGTTATTTGAAATAGCAGTAGTGTAGACACTCCACTACTGCTATTTTGAAATAACTACTCTGAGTCATTCAGAGTAATTATTCTACAGTGCTTCCTGAGGCTCCAAGTTGAGGTAGTGAGTCCACATTAAGGGCAAAAGTCGAATTAAGATACGCAACTTCAGCTGCATTAATTGCATAGCTGAAGTCAAAATAGCTTAATTCAGCTTTTGGTGCTGTCTACATGGCAGGAAGTCGAAGGAAGAACACTCTTCTTTCAACTTCCCTTACTCCTTGTAAAATGAGGGTTTTGGAATAAGAAGTCCTCCATCTCGACATTATTTCAAAATAATAGCTTCCTGTGTAGACACACATTTTGTTATTTCTAAATGTCAGTTATTCCTAAATAATGTTGCTGTGTAGACATAGCCTAAGGGAGCCTACCTCAGTCTAATTTCAAGGCTTCCCTGTAGTGTGGACATGCTATTTTGAAATAGTTATGTCAGGCATTACTATTCTGAAGTAATTTCCTAGTGTAGACATGCCCTTATTGATTTCAATGGGATGAGAGCTAGACCAGCCCAGAGTACTTTTAAAATCCCATCAGTAGTGGCCAAATAAAACTTTGTGTTGCACAATTTATAATATTTGCTGCATGGTGATTCAACAACTCCACTAGGTTTATACTAGCAGGGTGAGCAGCCCAAGAGGAGTTAGCACTGAGGAATAGCTTGCTATACTTAAAGCACACCTCACCTTTTTTTCCTTAGACATGTTGGGGCTAAAGAAAAGATAAGTGGGAGTGGGCAGCAGTGTGAAGAAACAGAGTTCTAGGAGCTAAGTGAATGGGAGATGCTCCCTACATGGGGAAGATGAAGTCAAATGACCCAGGCAGAATTGGGGACTCCACATTCAGAAGAACTCTTTATACCTGGTCTGAAAAGAAATCTCATGACACAGCTTCTGATGCTTGTAAGAGTGATAGGGCCTCATATTGTTCCATTGTGTCTGGCCAAACTTCTCTGAGACCAAGTACCTGGCCCTATGCCCCAGGAGTGCTAGCTAATTTCATGAGGGGAAAGAGGCATCTTTTTTTCAGTTCTTATTGAATGTATGCAGGGAAATCAGAATTTGGCTGAGATACATTACACAGAAATATGTCTGTATTCGCATTCTAAGCTTCCGTTTCCTGTAGAAAGAAAATATCCAAAAATGAGAGATTACAGACCTTCCAAAGCCATATGGACAGAGTGGTCAAGGATTATCATGAGGACTAAGTTTTGGTTGTGAGACACTGGACTTCATAAGCTCACAGAGCAGCTAAGCCATTCGAATGAGCTCTTTGCAGGCTGGCCGGCTGGGATATAGCCAAATTAAACAGCCAGTTTCTCAATCTCAGTATGTTAATAAAAAAGGGTTATGACTTTCTGTATTTGTCCCTAAGACTGAAGGGAAAACAACTAAAGAGGAGTTAATAAGAATGAATTCCCAAAGCAGTGGCATGCCGGAATTAAAATACACACTTCTGTTTCTATTTGAATATATCTTGGAAGCAGTTTCTAAGACATCCCTCCCACCCCAAATAAATGGCATTTTATATGAAGGGGGAGGGGACATTTAATCAAATTGAGAATAATATGAAGGTCAAAAGCCCCTAATTAGGTTTTCACTCGGGGTGTGTTTGGTTCATCTGGCAGATCTCTCTGGCAACATTGCAAAGCAGCTCTGCTATATTTAGAGCCATTTGTATTCAGTATATGAACTATTGCCCACAGCTCCAGGCACAGAGTTCAGCCACAGAAATGAAAATTCACCTGCCCTCTTCAGAGGTGAAAGGGTTAATCCCCAAATGGCTGCAAACTGCTTTTATGTCCGAGAACTTTGGATTGCAGAAAAGAATGGTAAATGCTGAATGTGCAGAACAGTTTAATTTCCTCTGTGTAGGTCTGAGCAAGGTTATTAAGAGGGCCTTTCAAGTTGAAGATTTTCCCAAGAGAAGCTCCAGAAACACAGCTGCCTTAAAAGGAGGTGGCGGGAGGGGGGAGAGAAAAAATGAAAATAAGACTAAAATTGGATTAAAATGTGCAGATGCTGGCTGTGTGCATTGTGGCAGCTGGCAGCAATACTTTGTGTAGACCTGAGGGGAGGCAAGGTGGCAGCAGCAGGGTGGAGAGGAAGGACTGGGCTTTCATCATCTCTGTTCTTACTCTTGGTGCCTTACTCAGCTAAGCTGCAGGTGCTGAGAGTTGCTGACATATGAAGGAAAGAAACCTCTGCATGTCGAATTGACATCTGCAGCTGAGAAAAGAAAGAGAGGGTAAAGGAAAAAGGTTGATTTCCTTCTTTAAGGGTGAAGAGGGTTCTGTTTACTAATGACTAAGGTCTGCCCTTACACGTGTGCGTATGACTCCCCTTCACTCCCATGTACTCTGAAGTCATTTGAGAGGACAGAGAGGATTCAGTAAGCTGCTTTTGTCTCGGAGTTAGTTAACCACATTTCAGAGCTGAGTAAACAGCTTTTCATTCGAGCCACTTTCGTATCTATCTTTTTCAGAGACAGAAAACAGGAGGAAAACTGATTAGCTAACACTACAGAAAAACACTGGTAAGTTTCCCCGATTTCATGTTTGGTCAGTGATGAAAGTACCTTAACATTTCTCTCGGGTACTGTCCTATTGCAACTCAGGTCCCTGCCAGCTTTTTTAATAGCTCCCTGCTGGCTTTGGCTACAGATCAGCTAGCTCTTGCCGGAGCTGCGCACCTCCACACACCGATTTACCTTCACCTCTGTGTTTGATTCTGGGACACATTCCTGTAATACACCCTTTGAGAGTACACAGCAAGTCTCCATAATCTGCTGTCATAGGAGAACTCGGTTGTGATGACTACTCTCTGCTTTTAGTGCCTTGGCATATGCCTTTTTCTGCATGGCTTACTCTTTTGCTCTTTGTGTCATGAACATCAATAAACACAGTTGCAGATCAAAATGATGTTGAATTAACACAAAGGAAGGAAAAGTTTCTGAAAATCCTGGCCAAAGTACTAACATTGAGGCCATTATAAGGTCCTACTGTATTCTGTTCAGTAAGAACTGCACTTGCACACCTACAACAGAATTAGTAATATGTGACACCGCTCCTGGTGAAGAGGGTGTAGGAGACCAAATGCCTGTGCTCTCTGCTCTACCAAACATTACAGCAATGCAGCTGTGTTCTTAAAACCTCAGCCTGGTGCTTGGGAACAAATACTGTTAAATGAGGTGAAGAAGGAAAGACATGAGACCACATCCCTCTCACCTGTGACTGTACAAAGTCCCTGCCCAAGGACTAATTCAATGAGCCCATCACAGAACTCTTTGGGACTGGCACATCCCACAGATACTGTTACTTTGTGCGTATGGGGTAAGATAATTTTTGTTTCAAATTTACCTCCTGATTTCTGTAGCTTGATTTCTGTAGCTGATAGTACCTCAGCAAAGGCCTGACTTGTGTAGCCCAATGGAGAAAAGATGTAAAATACCCTAAAAATTCCTTATTCCTGCAACCTGCCAGTGTCTGTTCCAACAAACTGCTCTGTAATATGGTGGAACTCTTGTTTGAACACCAACCAGTATTGGTAAGGGATGATCCCGCTAGGAAAGGGTGTGAGAACCGTAGAACTATTATAGGAAGCTGGTTGGATCTTGAGGCATACATTGCAAGCCTCCCAGATTCTTGAAACACATTGCTGATTGAAAAATGTGGCTCAGGATCTGCTTCTATTTTATATATTGTGTTAAATCTCCTATGGTAAGTTTCAAGAACCTGGGGGAAGAATGATAGGAAATGTACTTTGACAGTCGTCAAGAGGGTCTAATGAAAGTTGGAGTAATTGAATGACAACAGGAGCAATCGTGTTAAACAGCCCCAAACCAGCTATTTATCATCACCACTTGGGTCATCATAATATGATTTAATGCTCCTGTTACTTCAGAAGGGAAGGGAGAAAAAAGATGAAGAAATCAGAAGTTCCATGCAGAAGACAAAACAAAGTATTTGAGGGTGTGGGGTTTTTTGTTTGTTTGTTTCTTTTTTGTTTTTGGAGGTTTGCCTTAAAAATATGTAGGTCTGAAAACCATTTTGGCTAGAACAGATATTTTAATGAGAATCAGCAGAATGTCTTTGCACAAATGTCAGGGGATTAGACCATTCTTAGGCAGAATCCCATCCCTGCTGATTCCCAATTGTAATGCAGATCTAGGAGGATGACACATTCCTCAGCATGAACAACTTAATTGTCTAAGTCAGTTAGATACATTAGAAGACATACTGTATACATTTGATGTGCCTTGGCAAATGTTGCTATTAGCATGAATGGCAAATAAGAGAGCTCTCTTTCACTGTCAATTTATGATGTCATATCTCTTTTCCTTCTCCCTTTTGACAGTTGACCTCTCTCTAGGAGTTGAATGAACATACTAAAGGCACAGGGCAACATTTTTCATCTGTGCATGCATAACGTTCAGCACACAGGCTGAGATTTTAAATACTAACAAGTGAGTGTAGTGCCTTTGGTTTTGAGTTCCCAACTATAAATACCTTTTCAAAGGGTTTGGCTTTGGAGCCCCCATTCTCTAGCAGTCAAACCACTTTAAGGCATCCCCAATTGGTCCCTCGTGATCGCTGTTTGCTTAAGAAAATCTTGATCTGTACTCCAGGCAGGGCTGGCACTGGGGGCATGGCCCCATGCCATCTTCATATCTTACCCCTGGCATGGGGCCTAGATCAAGCCCCACCTGCCCCAGGCCCTACCTCCACCCCACCTCTTCCTGACCCTGCTCTGCCTCTTCCTGTTCCCATTGCATCCTTTTCCCAAAGCCATCTTTCCTAAGAGATGTGAGCCAGGGGATTACTGTGGAGGCCTGGTGCAGGGCAGCAGCAGCAGTAAACCTCCCCATCCACTGTGGTGGTGAGAGCTGCTCGGTCTACTTCCTGTAGCTTCTGTCACTGCAGTGAGCGGGAGGGAGGGGCTGACCCCTGCTCTCTCCCTTCATCAGAATCCCCAAGTAATCCCTGAGGTTCACATCATTCAGGGGCTAACCTCAACATGGGGGACATCCCATCCAGAGAATGGTTGGGGCAGTGACCACGCCTCCTCCCCAAGTGACCCATACACCGGACAGTTCAGTGTCCATGATTAATCAAAGTAAATAGCTTGATTTTCAGAGGTGCTGAGTTTAGGTCTACCAGTGTTCCGCTCATCAGGAAATCATGGCTTGAAAGCCTGTCTCTCGTCAGCTGAATTTGGTCCAACAGAAGAAATCACCTCACCCACTTCATCTGTCAAATAACTAGTATGTGTCATGTGAGTGTCCCTTGTTTTAATATGTGATATTTTGTACAGCTCAGATCACCTAGTATTATTGAACAGCAATGTGGGCCAACCCCTGCTCATCTGTACTTACAAGACTAGTTCAGATAAATTCAACTGGAGTATATATGTGAATAAGAATGCCAGGTTAGCTAGGTTTTAGATCATGTGCTAGATTCTAACTTCTCTAGACAGAGGACCAGTTTATTATTCTTTGGCAGTCCACATAGTTAAACTTAGTTTAATTCTTACTGTTGTCAAAGCAGATTTTCCATGGTGTCTGAGTATTTTCTACCAAAAATATTCAGCTTATGTTTCCATCCCTATTTTGCATGAAAGTACAGGTTGGATTCTTACTCTACTCCAGGCAAAAGATAAAAGCCTGGATCCAACTGACTCTGCTGTTAGCCATTTTAAATTATGTTCAGCTAGTACAGCTTGCATGTGCCATAGGAACTTTGGACAGAAGATTATATTAACTGTAATACCATGATATTTAAGGTGATAATGGATCAAACTCAAGATACATTCAAAACCAAATTTTAACCTGTGAACCAGAGACAGTTGCACTTCTTTGGATCAATGCAAATCACTAAGATGAAGTGTGTTGGAGTGTAGGATAGAGCATTCTCAATGAAGGCAATCCAGCTATAGAATGAATTTCAAGAGGCGATTAAGTGCATCTAGAGTCTGAAAATATTCTGGAACTGCTCCAAAATGTTCCTCTTTGATAAAGTCTTTGCCTTTTAACAAGATCACCTAGAACATTGGCACCATTTTCTATTGGCCTTCTCTAACCATCCCTGCCCTAAATTTCATAAAATAAAAGTGAACAATAAAGATTTTTAACCTATATATCTACAGGTCCACCCTTGCCCCCCAAAACCCTGCTTCAAGTAGTTTTTGTACAATGTGAAAAAGGAATAGGAACCAGAGGACCCCATAGAGTCCACTAAAGGATTTTGTTATTGTCATTCTATGTTTTGTGGAAAGTGCTCAGAAAATATAATGATGAATGGCCATGTACTTTCTATCATCTGTAGGGCACAATCATTCTTTACCCTTGTGAAGACCAGGACTTTAACAGGGTTCAAAAAAAGAGCTAGATAGATTCATGGAGGTTAGGCCCATCAATGGCTATTAGCAGGATGGATCAGAATGGTGTCCCTAGCCTCTGTTTGTCTGGAGATGGATGATCAGAGAGGGATCATGTGATGATTCCCTGTTGTGTTCCCACTTTCTGGGGAATCTGGTATTGGCCACTGTCAACAGATAGGATACTGGGCTAGATGGACCTTTGGTCTGACCCAGTATATCCGTTCTTATGTTTATTAAGTGTCAACCCCTGCCAACCCCAGGCTCAGACCCCACCCCAAGAAGTGGCTCAGGAAATTGTAGCAACATAGTGAGCAGTTAAAGGAATGCAGCAATGTTTGACTCCTATTCTGAGGATCCCTGGGATGGGTCCTGGAGGACTGAGTGGCCCATGTCAGTTCCTTCCCTCCATTAGCCTCTGGAGAAGTGACCTGAATATTGGACTTTGATACATGACTCAGAAGGGGAACAGAATTGCTTAGGGGCACAGTTGGAAAGTTGGAGCTCAAAGGGCCCAGACAGAGCAAAATCATTGTGTCCACTGAGGGTATGTCTGCACTGCAGTTTTTCCGAAAAAAACTTCACTTACATTCACACTGCAATCGTGTTCTTTCGAAAAGAAAATTGAAAGAACAAGGGGTTTATCTGACATTTGGTAAACCTCTTTCTACGAGGAAGAAGCCTTTTTCCGAAAGAGCTCTTTTAGAAAAAGGCATGTGTGGACGGGGAATAGGCAGTTCTTTCGCAAGAAGAGGAAAGAGGAAAGAGCACAGGTGCCCTGGTGGCCAATCTGTCCACAGTAATCACAGCTGAAATGCAAGATAGCGTCCAGATTGCTTTTTCGATGCGCTTTGGCAGTGTGGACACTCTCTTTCAGAAGAATTTTTTCAGAAGATCTCTTCTGGGAAAGCTTCTTCCAAAAGAAGTCTTCAGTCTAGACATAGACTGAAGATGCCCTGGGTTATGGCTTTAGACCAGAGTCAGGACTGTGCAAAGACTATCAGATTGTGCAAAGACTATCAGTTTTTTTCGGAAAAACATTCTTTTAAAAGGAATGAGATCTTGTGGAAAAGGCTTTATTTTCCGCAAGTGCCGCGTATAGACTGGCGCTTTTTTCCGGCAAAGCTCCGAAACGGAAAAAAGCGGCAGCCATGTTCATGCAAATGGTGCGGGGAAAATTTAAATCCCCGCTGCATTTGCAATTCCGACTTGTCTCATCTGCATCCCCTTTCCGGAAAAGGGGGCCAGTCTAGATACAGCCTATATGTAGGTAAACATTAGTCATAGTAAAATTACTACATGCTTTCTGTGCATGGCAAATACATGAAGGATCAAGCCATACACTAATTTTCAACTTATTTGTATGTGATTAAAAAAACCCACAATTAGCAGCATTCATTTGAAGTTACAGAGCATGCACTTCATTGACTGCATCTTTTTTGTGATGGAGGGGAAGGGCGTAAAATTATTTTCCCATCCTCTCTCCCCTCAGAACTCAAAGTAATCTCCTATTTTAATTCCACAAATGACATCTAGCGTGTAATGTGTTTCTGCACAAAATGTACTGTATAATTTTAAGATCAATGATTTTTCTGTTTTGCATTGAAGTGTTGCGTGCCTCAAAAATGTGTGGCAAGAATGGATTTTATGCATATTTTAAATGCCTACTGTACCTTTCATAGTGTACCAGATTTGAGTCTCTGAAAATGATCACTGTGCATAACCAGGAAGATCAGCTCTCATGGAAAGGAACAGTCTAGGGTAGCTTTATAAGCATAAAATATTAAGAGACCAGCTGTAACACAAATATGTTAGTAAAATTCACTTTTTTGTCAGTGTCTTAATACTTTGTCTGTCTCTGCTCATCTGGTTAGTGCCGTAGGCGTATGTTTCACTACATACTTTAATGCTTTCGAACCTGCAGGTTATAGTGGAGGGTGGGAGAGCAACATTTTAGTAGAGGTTGTGTCATGACATCTGTTTAAAGGCTGACCTTTCTAAGTTCTTTACAATTAACATGCTTAGACAGATTTCTTTGAAATGTGGTGTGGCTCAAGAGAGTGTACAGTAGGGTTGGTGACCCAAATCTGCAATGAGTGGAGCCAGGGGTCCCAGAGGTATTACGCCCTCCCCCCTGGTAAATATTGTAATAAGTTTCTAGGTGTTCCTCCTCTTCCCAGAGCTAGAGATTAAACTATTGATCAGCTCTGGGTCAAAATGGTCAGTCAGTCAAGCTTTAGACAAGGCGATGCATGCTTTCACTATAGCTCTGTGGGATCCAAACTGAGAATGATATTTCAGAAAGTGTACAAGCCTGTGAATCAATACAGAAGAATGGCTTCTGGGCTGCCATTACCTCCCTTCTTTATGCCTAACAGGTTGGAAATGCTTTCAAACCCAAACAAATTGGATTGCTGTGAAATTTGATATCTTTCTTGGGCTGGGGTGGAGAGTAGGTTAGTGATCCAAATTTAGGGTTGTTTGACTGAAGAGTTCCAGGGTTAGACTCTCTCCAAAATGCCTTGTACTGCTGCCCCGTACCATTAAGATGAAAGATGCTAATGCCTGGATGAAGCACAGAGCTCTTGATTATTAAGAGCTCACCCTTCGCTTTA
This sequence comes from Apalone spinifera, assembly GCA_030068395.1. Lineage (NCBI taxonomy): Eukaryota > Metazoa > Chordata > Testudines > Trionychidae > Apalone > Apalone spinifera. The sequence goes on along the minus strand of JANRFK010001605.1, from coordinate 29,390,403 downwards.
CAGCCCCGACTCTGCCAGTGCATTTCCAATCCCTGCACCTTCAGTTCTGCCCATGCACCCAAACCCTGTACCAGAGTCTTCCAAGCCACCTGGGCCTCCAGCTCTTCAAGTGAACCCTTGCACACCCAGTAGCACCTCAGCCACCCTACAGCCTAAGCTCTTCCAGTTCATTCAAATCCCTGTGCATGTTATAGCTCTCCAACCTTCCCCCCACTTTGTGTACTTTAGGGCTACAGCTACACTACAAGCTTTTTCCAGAAGAGGAAATGCAAATGGAAGCGGCAGCGGAAGCGGGTTTTTTTGCGGAAGCGGTTTTTGTGCAAAGAAGCGCTGTGTAGCCTTTTTTGCGCAAAAAAACCCTTTTGTGCAAGAGCCCTTCTTCCTATGTAGAAAAGTCTATACCGTGCTTTTTTGCACAAAAACCTCATCTGCAAAAAGGATCGGAAAGGAAAATGCAAATGAGAGCACGGCATATGCACATGAGCACTCCATTTCCTTTTCTGGAAAGAGCTTGTAGTGTAGCTGTAGTGTAACAGCATGAGATGGAATCACGTGTGAGGGAATGGGTTGTGAAAGGAGGTGCGGAGCCTCTACAAGTCACCATGTGTGGGGCTGGCAGAGTAAAAGTTTACTGGTTTGCTGGGACCTTGCTGAAGGAGGACAGAGTTCAGTTTGAATTGGCAATGGGAACTGTTCATTTCCTGTTTTTTTCTGAAATGTTGCGCAACTCAACTTCCTGCTAGAGAATGGCGTATCACCAAGTAGCCTTAACTCAGCATCCATGCAGTTTTTGCCACTGTGTAGTAGTAATGATTGAGATAATGGTAGGCATAGTCACCAGGAGATAACAATAGGTATTGGATTAATTCTGAGTTCTACCACAGTCTTGATATGCACCATGACCTAGAGCATCTCATTCAAATAGAGTCGGATTTAGTTCACAGTCTTAAAATGGGATAACAACACTTCCCTATTGTGCCCATGTGTAAGATAAACTGACAGATGTTTCTGAGGCATCCACACATGATGGTGATGAGGGCCACGTAGGGAAGAGGATGACAGCCTTGAATAGAGCTACATTGTACTGTGTGTATGGCAGAGCTTGTGTGTGTGTGTTTATTTATTTATTATGTTTGCTGTGATGCCATAAAGTTCTGCCTTCGTTAGGAGCATAAACATAGATGACCTGTTTGTGGTGAAGGCAATTAGTGAAGAGAGGGGAAATGATGAAATGTACTTAATTGGGCTGTTTCATACACAATCTGTGACGTTACCATGTCAAGAGTGAACAGCCTCTTAGATCAGGAAGTTCACAATCCTTAGCAGAACTCTAAATGTGATTGATCTAATCCTAAAATGGTTCGTAGCTTCTCTGATCTAGCCAAGTCTTTTAAGTATGCAAAATTGGTCTGGAAACCCAATCACCAAGCAGGTTTGTTCGTACTACTTATGTTATTTCCAGCATCAACAGAAATAGGAAAAACCACCAGAAAAACAGTAATCCAAAGTTTCAGACTCTGGTATTTTTGATGTAACTAGACATTGAAACAGATGTATGAAAGTGAAAAGCAATTGCCAGAAAAGTTGTTTGAACATTTTTGAACAAGTGAAGAGCTCACATGTTAGTGGAGAGGACTTGCAGCTCTTCATACTACTGTGGGTCTTCTCATCCCCTCTCCTGCTGGCTGCATTGCAGCTGAGTGTGCTTTGACACAGACTGGAAAATGAAATGAAAAGAGAATTTGGCCTGTAGCCATCTCTAAGGAAACAGGTACTGCTGTTTGAATACTCCATTTCTTATATTTTTAAAAATGTGATCTCATTTGTTCAGATACCCTACATGAAGCTATTATATTTTGTATAAATCTCTATATAACATATTAGTTATTAAAATTAATAGAAGGATTTTAATACTGGACTTTTGCATGTTTTGGGGGACATTTCAGCTATGTTTAGTACTTCTATTTACTCAGAAGATGTATGTGGTCATTGTTACAAAGGTTTACATATTGCACTGAAACAACTTAACTTTATAAGTGTTATTTTACCAAATGGGGCTGGAGAGAAAATGGGGGTAGGATAGAATTTGTTCCAGGGTATTATTTTGCTTGAGTGGATGTCACATACTCTGGGCTAGATGGGCCTATGGTCTGAGATAGTATGTCTGTTTTTAATATGAGAAAAAATAGAAATACTGTCTTATCTCATTACATGAAGTTGTATCAAAAAGGATAATTAACTGAACAGAGTTACAGGGGGTAGCCGAGTTATTCTGTACAGGATAAACTTAAAAAACAACAAATGGTCTGGTAGCACTTCATAGACTAACAAAACATGTAGCTTTCGTGGATGCCAAAGATCTTTTATAGAACCCTTTTATAAAAATCATATTTTTTTCAGTAAGGATGGAATGGAAATCTGGACATAAAGGTTAATAAAATTTAGAAAAACATGGATATTTACTTATACCTTGGATCTTGCTGTCTCTTCACCAGCAACTCCTTGACTGGTAACTCAAATTAGTTGAACGCACCTGAAATTTTTAAAACATTTTGCATTGACTGATTGAAATCATCTTTTAGTGGGAACTGAGGGAAAATATTTTTTAATCCTTGTGTTTATAACATTTTTTATTTTCTGAAATAAATTCTTGTTTATTTGGAATTTATTTCATCTGTTTTTCCTTTCTCTTCATTGAACTTGGAACTAAATTATTTCAACTTTAATTTGTCTTTGGAATTAATTGAACTTGGAAAAATATCAGTTTGCTCCCTTTTTAATTTCTGTAGCCCCAGCCAAAAGTGGGCTGCAAAAGCTGACACCACAAAGGGGCTTTCTCCTGAGATTTTTTTTAAAGTTTGTTTGTTTGTTTGTTTTTAATGAAGACAATCAAAAACTTGTATAGATATGCAGGCTTTTAAGTCCTTTTTCAAACCAGCTTGGCCTTTATTATCAAACTTTTGTCATTCACCTTAGTGAATTTGCCATAGCTGTTAAATTTGTCTTTGATTTACTAAATGCTTCACACTGGGCACAGCTGAACTCTGAGATTACAGGCAGGGAATTAAGTAAAATAGATTGTGCTGGCAACTAAATTAGAAAACTCATGTTAAATGAGAGGAATCATAGAAAGGGCTGTATATATGGTGGTGGACTGTATAAGTTGAATGTTATATGGTACTTTATCTTTTGATAAGTTTCATTAATAACTACACTCTGAGTAATGACCCAAAAAAAGCTATCTTAATTTTTGTTCATTATTTTACAAGTTTTTATAAAAAAGATTCAGTGTTTGCCTCTTACATATATATTTTTAATTTAATTTCTTATTCTACAATAAGCATGTTATGCTTCATTCATTTTTCTTGTGAAATTAAACATTTAATGAAAAAAGATGCTTTCCTCCTCAAAATGGTGTGTAAATATCTAATTCAAAAACTACAAGTTCACAACCTGCCTCCTCTTGAATAAGGATTTAGATTGATTAATTATCTCACTACAAAGGCAATTTCTCCTCTATAGGTAGTCAGACCTCATCATTAGCTGCTGTGAGTGAGCCACATCCACCCTGACTTAACTGGCCTTAGTAACACTGGTCCTACACTTGATAAGTAACTTATCAATCCACTCCAATTCATCGGATGAAGTGGGTTTTAAGCTTATGCCCTAACAAGTCTGTTAGGGTGTGTCTATACTGCAGGGCTAAATTCGAAAAAAGCTACACAAATTGAGCTACGTCAATGGCGTATCTTATTTTGAAATAGAGAGTGTCTACCCAGCACCTATTTCAAAATAGAGCACTCTTCCTTTGACTTCCTTTACTTCTTACTTCCCGAACCCCTGTTTCAAATGGAGAAGATAGGATGATCAACTGGTTACCTGAGGTGTTTTTACACTAATGTGAGAAGCCTGGGCAACAAACAGGAAGAACTGGAAGCCCTGGCCAAGTCCGAGAAATATGATTTAATTGGAAGAACAGAGACTTGGTGGGATGACTCGCATAACTGGAGTGCTGTCATGGAAGGGTA